>CABFPE010000255.1:1059398-1086404 GCA_900660155.1 Hofstenia miamia
TTGATTTTTGGCATAAGTTTGATCGATTTTTTTATGTTTATGTTCCTCAATTTACCAAGTGCTCTTTCTGTAATATTTGCATCTTCATCAGATTTATAAAGTAAGATAATATCATTTTTGTCATTTAATTTCAATTGTTCTACACTTGGCCCTTTCGTTTCCAAATTTTTAATTGACTTTTCAACATTTTGAACAATTTTTTTGCATTCTTTTTCATTTAAACTACCATCATCATTTTTTAAATTATTACTTGAAATGACTAATTTTGGCTTAAATATCTTCGAATGTTGAAATTCTTTGATTGTAGGAGTAATAGTATTACTCAATTTTACATTTTCACATTGATTTTTCAAGCATTTAATGAATTTCGACTTTATGCCACAAACAATATCTTCATATTCAAGTTTTAATGCATCTGATAATTTTAGTTTATTAATAGTCATCAAGATTAGAAAAATCTTCAAATAGCGCGTTTATTCGTCCATCCTCTATAAGAGGACTAGCTTTTAGAATTTCTGAATAATGCATATGATTGTTAATTAAGCAAAAAATAAATCTAAGGCAATTGTATTATACCCGTTTGAAAGGCTTAGATAGCCTTATGATAACTACTTAAATTCAGACAAATTTTAGAGCGAAAATTGTATATGGATATTTTGACTTGGCCAAGTGTGTTAAATTGGACAATTTGCTAATATATATTCCAGACAAGACATATTTTTGTGAACCGAACCAGAGAAGTAAAATTCCTGAGTCTAATAGCCTGATTGATTAGAGGATTGAAGAGGCCTTAAAAAGCCAAAATCCTTAGCATTAACATTGTATTTGCGTTTGATATTTAGCGACTGCTTGATAAATGGCAGTGTCTCTCTTTTGCATTGTTCGTCTATTAGCTCTCCTAATATACAAAATCATAACAAGCACAAGATATGCCTACTAAAATATTTCAGAATATTTCTGAATTGAAGCATATATACTTAACCCTGAACATAGTTACACCAAGTTTGGTTCTCATTACCAAGTATTTTTCTGCAAGCATGTTAAGAATTTTGCAAAGCTTTTAATAACGACAAATCTATAAGTAAATGAGGGCCCCTATTATGGCAAAAATTTGTGTTAAAAATTGTTCCTTGCTTGAAGCATATGAGAATATTTCAATGAAACTTCCGATTTTTATTAAATTGCCAAATTCTACAGCTCATGGGAGCAGCAACTGACATGCAGAGTGTTTCTTTAGTTTGCTTTTTTCCTAATAACTTCAATCTTACATTTTTGAATGTATTGAAAATCCTTGTTTTAATTTCTTTTTAATCGCTCTCAGCTTAGCACATGTAGAATTTCAAACTTTGCGTTTACTTTTTTATCCAAAATGAACATCATGGAGAAAATAGAAATGTTGGAATGCTTTATTTCTTCAACTATAAGAACACTGATCAAACAGTTTTAGAAAACCGGAAGTCTTAATGACAAACATCAACATGGTCAAATAAGTCAGAGAAGATGTAGATGTTTAAGCAATTAATGCAGGAGCAAATGGTACCTACCAAGCAACCTTGATTCGCAATATTTCACTCTGATTAAATTATATCTAAGATATCAGTTTCAATAATTTTTTACAATAATATACACATGTGACATTCTAAAATTCACTTAGTGCAAGATTTGCAAGAGGATTCTTACATAAGAAGACTGTTTTCGAGAACAGGACGAATCCAGTGATTATCTCTCAGGGGCAATAAATAGGCACCGTTATCAAATCCATCTCAAGAAAATCCCCACACCTTAAGATCTTGTCTCTGCATTCACAACACAATTGTGCGCGGAATGCAAAAAACTATCCAAAAATGCTCTTGATTATTTCATTCCAGAACTCAAAGATATCAAATATTCAGAAGGACAGTACTCATGCAAAATAGTGCTCCTCTACTTTACGCAGTTGCAGTGATCGCAAAACCGAGCCTGCTCAAAACAAATTTAGCTACGGGTAGGATAATATGGAGATACATTTTCTGCTTTCTAATACTGTAAAACGACTCTATGATGAATTCCTATTCAAAAAATTCAAATATACTCAAGGAGCCATCTAATAACTTAAAATGGCGGAATAATTAGTACTTTTTTCAATTTTTTGTTATTTGTGTTACTGTTGCAAATATTTTCGAGCTTCACCTCCATCTATGAACTAAAGGATTATAATCATATACGCAAGCATTAAAAAACATTTCACAAGAATTACTTTTTTCAGTTCAATAACTTAGAAAGTTAGACCACCTTTAAAAAATTGAAAACCGGAGCTATTAGCAAAATATCTTAAAATTATAATTTTTTACGCACTTGAAAACAAAACCAATACTTGTTTGAATATGTACAGACAAAGTAACAAAACTGTCTGTACTCTCAAAATTACGAACGCTGAACTAAAATAAAACTTCTCAGACACGTCAATGTGCACTTAAAACTTTTTGTTTAAATTATTTTATTTAATGAATTGACATAAGTCTGACTCCGAATTTAAAACAATAACATGTTTTTATCTTGACTAAAAGAAGATGATGTTGGCGATTGAACAAGGTTTGTTTTTAATGGATCAAGTCTACATATTGAAGAAAAAGCTATCTTTTCATCCATATAAAGTGACATCATATGAGAGAAGCGGATTCCGAAGCACGTGTTCATTTCTGTAAAATGAGGATCTTCAGTGTCTTTGTTTAACACTACAGTTGAAGTATCTCCTGCAATTTATATATTGAATCATTCAGATCCAGCCCTGAATTAACCATTAAGCTAAATAAGCACGTGGTTAAGACATCAAGGGAAAAGGCAACCTCAAAGTTTTTCATAGCTAAGTTTGCAATGAGATCTCAATGTTTAATGAACTAATTCGACTCATACCTCAACATGCAATCATATTTTTTCTCTTAGAGAAGTACCACTATCTCAAAATATTGCTTGATCTGCTAACACTAAAAAGTATTCTCAGTGCTGTCAAAAGTTTATTCATTCTAGCTCCGAAGATTTTAATAGTAATTTTTCATCTGAGCTTCAGGAGCTTCATTTATATATGCTCTATAAATTCAGTGAAAAAATGCTGAACTTTCTATGGCTCTTTCCAAATGTGAACCTTGAGTTTCGTATAGTTCTGATATTAATGAAGACAATTGATCAGTTGAACGTGTGTTTTCTAAGCTGAAATATATTAAAAATCCTAAATATGAAACAGACGAGACTGGATGCGTTATATCTATTAAGTATAGAATCAGATGTTTTACGGATGCTTAGTTTTGAGGAGTTGATCAAAGAAAAAATCAACAAGAAGTTTGTCAAATGCATGTATGCAAAAAACTGTTGTCTAAATTACTGTTATTTTTGATCTATCTCAATTGATAAAATTTTGTATGGTTTATTATGTGATAAACTTAAAGGTATTTTATTGTTTACAATTTCAAATACAACTTGATTTATTTTTGGAAAAAGAATTAAAATCATTCATATCATTTATATCAAATATATATGTGTTTTTGTGAATTTAATGACGCCATTCAAATAAAATAATTTAACATTTATCTGAATGGAGAATCTCTTATCTTATCTTATCTATCTACATATTGCGAAATAAAAACAAAATTATCAAGGATCTTACTATTCAATCAAGATTCCGTTATAAGAGAAAAGTCCAAGGAATTGTCCGTAATGTCACAAATTAAATCTACCAATGCCTTACATTTATTCATCGATCTAGCGTTTAATAGCATAAATTTTACAGAATGAGATATGTGCAGTCATTGATATTTATTATATTCTACACCATCCACATAAGGTTTCCAATCTCTAATTTTGATTGATTTTTTATCTATACTAGTTTCAACTTACTCAAATCTCTTCTTCCAAAGCAATTTTTCCGTTTGACGATCAGCATAACTTAAAGCAGGTTTTAGAAATATTTTCTTTTGTAGGTTTTAAGCCTGTATGCATTTGCGAGTACGCATCTTTTACCCCAAACAGATTGAAATTGGACAACGATTTCCCTTGTTCGTCCATCGTTGTATTTCACTATTATAATATATGCCATTGCCACAATGTGTTTTAGTACATCAGCAACTTCTTCCATATTCTTTACGTTACAATCACAACCTGATATTTCTTGTTCAGGAATGGCACAAAATTTAACTTGGTGTGTATAAAGATTATCTTTGTTTCTTTTACCTTTAATTTCATATCATATTTGTTATTTGAACATTATCTGACTACTTTATCAAAATGGTTATCACATTTCTTCATTTAAACTTTCACCACTTCCTTTAAACTAGATTTTTGGGAGCACTTTGCTAGTTCTATCAAGCTTTCTTCTTTTTTCCCAGTGGTCACAAAGTTGCTACAGAATAATACCAATTTATCTTTTACAGTTAATAATTGTTCCAATGCTGTTGATGAGGAGCCTGTACACTTGCCATTCCAGTGCATTTCGCATCCACATGATATACATAAAAAAATATAAGCTCCCCGGCCATTTCTTTTCTCACAATTCGGAAGCATCTCACTATTAGTCGAGACACGACGTATGAACAACACTTTCAATAAATCCTTATTATTATAATCTTGATCTGATTGTCTCAGTACTTATCGATAGTAAATAGTATGCAGGCAGAAAGATGTTAAACTCTGACAAATGAACAAGGGACTTAATGTTCACTGAAATGTAATCTGTCATGTTTGTTGACCAAATTGCATTTTCTAATTCACCCAAAAAATTAACTATTAATAATTACACGCTCTGGTAATTTCTCCTCATTTTACGACCCTATGCATGGAAATTCTTAGGAATCAGGTACATCCCATGATTAGTGTAGTGAGCAAGGGATGGGGATGACCAGCCCCGCCAAAATATAAGAAATTTTGACTAAGACATCAAACAAACCAAGACATTGTATCAACATGTTTAAGGCTTACAGCTTAACAAGATAATTATTCACTGCCTAAAAATGGCTAATATTAATTATAAAACATACGGTCCGTGTCAATGTATTTATACATTAGTAGTGAAAAAACTACCCTTCCATACCGAAAAACTGAAAAAAATGCGTACTAAACAGAGCATATTTCAGTACACTTTGATATCATATATTTTATGTAAATTCGTTCTTTCTGTACGTTTTTGTCGCGGGAATATGGACGTAAATTATTACATCGTTTACTACAATAAATGGCCTCAGAAGAAAAGGATAACACCAGTTCAAAGCAAAAAACTTCTCTAGAAAACGTTTTGCATTTGCTAAGTCTTAAATCAATAGAAATGACTTCAAGCTATCGTCCTGTAGCCAAATACGTACCAATGCCAGTGCCAGAGCCTGTAACATCACCAAACACAACGCGATCTGTGTCAAGATCTACTAAGGCTAAGTCCCCAATAAGAGGTTATTTATCCACTATGAACTTTAAGAAAAATCTGAGACATCGAGCGAAAATTAAAAGTTCTAAATGTAAGTAGTAAGTTAAACAAAATTAATCCACAAGCGAACTGGGAAATACTTCATTGAACAGCAAGCAATAAAAAATCCAATGCATCAAATATCTAAAGATTTCAAATGCTAACATTTTATATATGTACTTGCAATATCGAAATCAATCACGGCAAGAATGAATATCGTTAACTTCTGCGCATTTCGTTGCTTGAAAAGTATTAGAAAGTGGTTACATACAATAAATTTGAGCAGAAAGTGACTGTCAACAATGTAATAGATTCTAGAGAAGACACCAATTTTAGCAGCAACATTTTGTATTGGTGATGATTTTGTAGTGTAGTTTTTGTGTTTAATATATCAGCAACTAAGAGTAATGTAATACTAAGAACAAAGACATAACAATATATGATTTAGATTATGATACAACCAAGATCCTCTTATTATTAATGGTCATGTTTACGAAAAAAACACATTTACAAACTAGTCACGACAGGAAATCAGGATAACGAATTTCTTTTGCATGCAAATTAATTTTTTCTGAAAATGTATTCTCATCTTTCTATAGCAAAAATGATATTGCGGATTAAAGCTTCACTAATTTCAGATGAAGTTCCTATTTTTTCCATTTCGGATGCAATTTCATCTCAAATTTCTTCGAAAGATAGATTTATCAGAAATTCTATAAGAACTATATTTATTTGATAGCATTTGAAGTCTTCTCTCTAGCAACAATGTAAGGAGTATTTGCAGACTTGTCAATGGTGCGGCTAGTTTTACTCTTGAGTATTTTCGGCTCGGCTTGAGACATAAAACTAGTGAGGCTCGTTTTAGCTCGATGATTTTTTTTTAAAATATTGCGCTCTCAGAATTTTTAACATAGCTCTTCCTATTATTTAATATACATTTTAAAACAAAATTGTAAAAGGTATATTTAATAAAAAAATAAGAAAAATCTGAGTAAGCCTATTATAAAGCTGAACTATAAGTTTCCTCGGCTTAATAAATGCTCTTTTTTGGCTTGTTGTGTATCCAATGTAATGGTCAAGCTCGACTCGGCTCGTTGACATATCTGAGGTTGCATAATCACAGAAACAACAAATCACGATAATCTGATAATTTAAAATCAGATTACATTGATTATAAGCCGATTGTAAAATGTTCACATTAGTAGATAGTTTAAGACTTCATGTAAGTGTTACAAAATGAAGTTGCATTCAGAATACCAACACTGGAATTTCAAATTGATGAAAATTATTGGTTTTTGAAGTACTTGATAAATACGTTTTTTGTAACAAGCATTTGGATTAATTGCATTTGCAGCATTTTTCAGATTTAATGTGATAGCAACCAGGGATTTCAATTCAATTCAATTTAATTGTTCGATCCCAATTCCAATTCATACGGACCAATAATATCAGTTTCGATCCCAATTCCTATTCTATCGTTAGTAATATTAATAATAGTTAGCAACATTCATTAATAATTTTTCATTTTTCACATCCACTTAATTTTCAAAATTATAATTAAATTTTTTCCCTACAAGCATTCCCATGAACTTGATAAATTAATCGATAATCAGCGTTGTAAATTGTGTGATTGGCCTCTTATGCGGAATAAAGAAAAATTTTTTTGAATTAAATGGGGTTCTAAAGTTACTTTAGAATGCTAGTTTCTAATTCAATTCTGATAATTGTTTTCAATTTTAAATACAATTCCCACACTCAGGAATTGGTTAATTCCAATTCCAACAAAGAAATCAATTACCAATTCCTATAAAGGAATGGAAATCCCTGGTAGCAGAAATTACCAGACATGATTCTAGGCTATTTATTTTAGATATGTCATGATCATAGAAGTTTCTACATGATTATTTATTGAAGCAAGGCAGTATTATGTAACCAAAATTGTAGTTGGGTCAGGCTAAGGCTACAAAAAATGCTTTACTGTCCGCACCCACCCGTACCCAAGAATAACCTTTCCTTGCTGCTATTAAACAATTCGAAGTTTTCAACAGGATTTCAAACACAAAGCGCATTCAGTTTATACTAGTTTTTTCAAAAATTTTTTTAAAATTTATGTTTTTTAACCTTAACCTGCCAATTACATCCATTAAAATAAAATCGATTTTGTCTACATATTCAGACAAATTTTTCCCAACATGTTAAGAAATGTGGAAATAATTGAAAATAAATGCATCTATGAGTAAGTGCGTTATGATGTTATGATGAAAATGTGTGATAAAGATTCCTTTATTTGAAATACATAAATTATTAACTTTTTTAGTAGAAAATAACATGTTTGCAAAAGCCTACAAATTGTTCACATATCTAGTGTTCAGATAATGAAGCAGTATAAAAAAACTAACTTCAACAATATTGTTTTCTGTAAATAAATCACCTTATTTCAGTGACCGGGTGTGATTTAAGAAATGAAATGGAAACGATTTCCTATCCAGTAGTGTTTTCAGATTTTAAATTTCTATGTTATTTAGTGAGTTATGAGTGGTTAAAGATTTTTACACATACCATTGCAAATTCTAAAAATGCATCTTGTTTATGGTTAAAATACCCATTATATGGAAGGAAAGGCATACCGTACCCGCTCGTTGCTGATAATATTTGTACGCACCCGTCCATACACACAGGCATGGGAAGGTAAAACTGGGTACAGGTGAGTAGTTCAGATACCAGCACATCACTACCAGGACCAGGTTTGAATTTTGCAATGTAGTGCTGAAATTAGGTCTTTACATTCCATGTTGGATTGAACTATTAATTCCTTATGTTCACACACAACCATAGTTTCCTCAATTTTGCAAGGCTAATTTTGAGCCGCTCCAAATTGGTACGATTGAAAGCAGAGCCGGACTGGGCATGTATACAAAAGTGGGCCGGCTTTATATAAAATAGCTTATTTTTTATTAACTTTAGTTAATTTTTCGAAAATCAATCAATTCATTTTAAATTATCAAGTTGAAAACGAAATGATTAATTTTAATGAGAGATACATGCCTTAAAATGACATTGTTTCTACATTGGATATGTGGAGATCAGAAATTTATAATAGTTCCTTTAAATTACAGTTCCTAACCGATTGATTGCGATTTCATAATTAATAAGAAGACAACAAATGAAAAACCACATTTGTCAATTTTTAAAAATATTGCGATTTGTCTTCCCTTGGATAGGGCACATAATCAAGATTTAGTCCTAAAATTATCAAATAAACTAATAACTTCTGACTGTATTTATGATCCGCCTCAAAACAAAAATGACATATGTCTAAACATTAAAAAGAAAACTGAAGTATTTCAGTGTGAAACAGAAAGTTTTAAATTTCCAGTTACAGAACACTCTTTAATAATTGTGTGTGACAGGCTATTTGGTCTGATTAACCATAAAACTCCAGGAGAAATCCCCGAATTACTGGTGGGATGAAATCAGCCGCTGCAGGGAAAGCCCTACTCACATAATATTATTGAAATAAAGCAGAACAAATTCTTCAATTGGGTTTAGAATTGGGCGCCAGCCGCCGCCACCAACATATTTTAGGTCAGCCAGTCGCCGAAAATTTAGGCGACTGAGCCGATTGATAACTAAAACTATATAAAGGTAAACGAAATATGTCATAAAAAGGAAACCGCATTTATTGTCGTTGATCTGGTAGTGATGTTTAACATTAATTAGTTATTCTCCTCAAAGTTGACCCCATTTTTTATTACGTTTTGTTATGTTTTTTATTACGTTAAATGTGTTTTAGTATTTTTATTGTTTTTATTACATTTTGTTTAGGTTATGTCTTATTAATCAGATTGCCTGTAAGCTCATGATGAACCTCTTTGCACCATAATACTTGCATCACATACGGTTTTTACAGGGCTATAGACCTTATAAGGTTTCTATATGGAATATTATACAGTCTAGTCCAGTTCTATAGATGTCGGTCAGCCAACAGTAGTCGGCCTAAAAGTGTCACTAGAACTTGAAAATTAGTAGCTAACATTGGAACTGTTCCATTCAAAATTACATGAAATTATTGAAAATTGGCAATTAAATATTATTCTACTTGATCATTTAAGCTGAGTTATTTTAAACTTTCAGAATACAATGCAATGCATTAATGGAATACAGAATCGATTTGAAAACAAGGGTAATAAATCCTATGCTCCAATGCAACTACTTTAAAAACCCAACTGATATTTTTTATAATTATAGTGACCATTTCAAAAATTATTATAAGAACTTGAAAGAACTTGGAAGATTTCTTAAAGTTTAAGTTGGTAACAATTCAATGAGATATCTTGACTCACCTTTATGCTACTCAAATTTGGGAAGCTGGCCTATCAAAACATTTTTGTCTAAACATTTAAAAGATGTTGAAAAAAGTATAATATCAAATTTGGTTAAGGTTGATTTTGTCAAGTAATTGTGAATTTCCAAATTTTGAATTTTGTTATGTGATAATATGTCAAATTGCCCTTTTTCCTTTGAAGTCTTAATATGTTAAGCAATAAACATGCATTTTGAATGATTAAAAAATAATTTCAATTGCAATAATGTAGTTACTACTGGGTGTCCAATAGATCGACACAATCTTCAAGCAATTTTGTGCTGGCTGAGTTGACACAGTGAAGGAATACATCGCGAAGTTGGACATTCCTGCCGAGGGTTCAATCGTTCAAATTGACAAACAGCAAGAGACTATCATGTGCTATACAGACGTGTCATAGTAATATGTCACGACTGAGCTGAAATGTACGGAAGAATGTGCGGATAATCAGGAAGATATTCCTTAACTTTGGTAGAAAGAAGAATATCATCAACTAACAGGTTTATTCACAAGAAATATGTCCATTCATGTTTAATGACATCAAGGCTATTATTGACACGGACGCAGGATCGAACCAAGTCGACCGTCGAACTTAATAGAACCTCAGGGATGCCTTTCTAAAGCTCCAAGCTTGAACGTTCTTGACTAGTCTTTGGGCTATATTCAGAATAAAATCGTTTATTCAATGAAATTATTTTACGCTTGTTGACTTATATTTACTTGTAACGTGGTTATTTTGAGCATTTGTGTCTTGTACCCTGTACTAAAAACTAGCTAAATCCTCATAGTAATTAGTTGCACCAGCATGTATTAGCACAAATGTAGAGTTCCTGCTATAAAAATATAGTATCAAACTCACATTAACATTTGTAATATCTTATTGCAAACGATTATTTTTCTATTATTGTAACTATTTGATTTCACACAATGCGAATTGGTTTCAATTAATTTATTAATGTTATGAATAAAGACAAAGAGAAAGGTTTCCTTAATTACAGTTCTATTCTATTCTTCGTGGGAACTTTTTTGACAGCAATAAAATCTACAAGACTAATGGTTAGAGAATTCATTAATATTACATCAAAAACATCAGTAGAAAAGGTGATTGAATTCCTTAGATTGAAATCTATTGATATGAGTAGTAGTTACTGCCCATATGCCAAGCCCGACACACAGAAACTAAGCTTAATTTCTTCTCACAAAAGTCCGGTTAAATACGTACGGAGCAAAAAAG
Source organism: Hofstenia miamia (assembly GCA_900660155.1). Lineage (NCBI taxonomy): Eukaryota > Metazoa > Xenacoelomorpha > Acoela > Hofsteniidae > Hofstenia > Hofstenia miamia. The sequence continues at coordinate 1,070,421 of CABFPE010000255.1, forward strand.
TGCATGAAAGAGCAAAAGTTAAATCTCGAACATCACCCCACAAAAAAAGTAAGGCATCGATTTAAATTCTTACAGTTACTAGGCCTTGTGAATCGTTGAAGTTTTACAATAGGAAACTTAAAAAACAAAAAGTCACGATATTCAGAAAGCGTTTTCGTTAAAGTTTTTCTGTTTACTGATGTGTTTTCATAGGAATGCTAGAGGATTCTTGACAGTTTATGTTTCAACTAAGCCAGTATTTAAACATTTATGTGAATTTGGAAAGTTATGGTATGTTAATCTATGATAGAATATAATGATTATAATAGTAATGTATGCATTTCACTTATATTATAACTATTATTAGACATATAAACCGTAAAAATAAGTTTCAAATATCAAAAGTTAGCTTATTTGTTATTGTTAAAAAATGCAATGTTTTTGCTTTAGTGGCAACTTTTAGAAACGAAACTGTGAATCGACTGCAAGTAGATGCAGCATAGGTGACGAAAGGTAAAATTTATGCTTTTAAAGCAGCTGCTCTCAGCATTGAAAAATTTGGCTACAAACACTAAAATATATAAAATATGATAATTATTTTTTAATTTTATTGCTAACCCTCCAGCAACGCATAAATAAGTGAACTATTCAATATGAAAGCATGTACTACAGGAATCGACTTGTTGAGCTTAACCTCAACATGTAATTTCAATTAAACGACATTTTTACCCTTGCGACGATCATGCAGGTATACCATAGTGATGATTTATTCAAAATGTTTGAAACGTCATCCATCCATGGAACCACGAAATTTGTTCTTCCCCGTATTCGAGTGGAAAAGTATCGGTATTTTTTTATTGTTACCCTTCTCTTATCTCATTTTCTAAATATTTGAGGCTACACGATGAAAACTAGGATAGGAAATACTGCTGCAAATTAATTTATGTGATCGAGTATGTACTTTAAAGTAATGGGGGATTTTCACTAAAATTTAAATTTAAATATTTTTAGCTAAAAATTGTAAATTTAGTTTAAATTTTTAAAATATAAAGCAACCATTAAAAATATTTGCTAAATTTTGCAGAATTCACTGCCTCTTTCGTGTTCAGATGATGTCACTACCTTTAGATTTTCCAGAAATTAATCTTACAAAGTAATAGTTTTATGATTCAAAAGGTAGTGACATCATCTGAACAAGAAAGAGACAGTGGATTTCTGCAAAATTTAGCAAATATTTTTTATTGGTTTTTTAAGGAATTTAAACAAAGTTAAAAACTTTTGGCTAAAAGTATTCAAATTTAAATTTAAGTGAAAATCCCCCATTATCAAGAAAACACAGTAATTCTCGGCCATATGTATTCTTAGATAAAATCGAAGTTGCATGGAATTGTACTTGATATAAGCGAGGATAATATATTATACTTTCGGCTGTATTCATTAACAAGATAATGCTTACGGGCAAATTTTAATATTTTTAATGACCAATTAAAAGTTTTTGATAAAAATAGCGGCATTTTGTAGTAAAATTATTAAATAAAAATGAAAAGTAATGTAATTGTAATCTGGTCCTAAATTTTTGAGGTATCTAACGCCAGAAGCTATTTTTTGTATCTTTTTTAGGAGAAATCTATCAAATTTTAAACTTTGTCAATATCAACGCCTAAATATAATGATCACTTTGTTTATTTGAACAATATTAGCAATTAATTCGATCTTGCTTGTTATTTATTTTTCTAAAAGAAGTTGATTTATTCTACAATGGATAATTATTTAAATATTTAGTTACAACAATATAAAACTGGGAACTAACGGATTTGAGTATGATGCTTTTCAATGAAGTATTATCTAGAAAATTTATTTAGATAGAATTTTCCCACGTAAGAGATGATCTGAATTAAGTCATTTTTTAATAGTTACATTGTTTGATATTTTCTACGAATTTTTACATGAATGTTGCTAGGTTGGTCAAAGTCTTTAAACACAGTTGCAAATAAACTGCATTCTTTGTTCAATTTATCAGGCAAATGAATATATACCACAGCAGCATAGTAAAAAGTGTTAAGTACAGTAGATTCAAAACCATTGTAAATAAATTAATAGGCCCCTAAGGAACCAATAATTCTCAAAAAATGGAGATGCTTGAAGGCTTTACTTATTATTACTATTATTATTCTTATTATTTCATTCCCTCTCACACCCTCACGCGAGTATCACTCTCAGCTTGGTGAACTCACCAGGTTCTAGAGAGTCTAAGAGCTTTCCTCGAGGCTCTAGCTGTTCCTAGCACTGCTGCCTTCTGTACTATCCCCCTCCCACTTAGGTAATCCTAAGTTATCCAATTATCACATGCTTCTTACACACTGCTCCTACTACTGCACTTCAAATACTTTATTTAAAAGTAATTCTATAACCTAAAGTAGGTGCTTACAAACGAAACGATCAAGATTTGCAGCAGTTAAGTAACATAAAAACTTTGCGAATATTCTTTTTTGGTGTCACTTAAGTAAAAAAAAGTCGTTTTAGATGTATTTTTTTGACCTTGCAGTTTCTCTAAATTCATAAGGCAAACAAAGATTTCTGATGCTTGTATAAGAGAAAGTGTTTTTATTTTGCTCCAATTTAATGCACTTTTTTGTCTTGAGTTGTACTTAAGTTTATCATTGATTCCATTAGGAAAAACAACATTTTTACTCGAGGTAACCAAAATAAAGTATAAATATGATATGTACAATACATATTTGGTTCGCCTTAGGATATGAAATTCTTTATAAAAGTGGCAAAATGTGGAACTTAGGAACATTGACAATAAGTCCAATTGCCCAGTTAGACATTGTTTCAATTTTCTTCCATTTGACAGAGTATTTACCTAGTGTTACAAAGGCGCCATAATTGATAATACCGTATAGATTGGCTCTACCAAAATGTATTAAAATTGGTTTTGGTATACGGTTTCTTATCGAAGTTTAGGGTGAATTGAAAACAGCTAGTTTTCTAATTTTGGTAATCAGGAATTCTGAAAAATCAAGGATTTCGTTGAAGGTAACACCGAGATAGGTGGCTTTCTGGTGTTTGTGAATTCGTGATCATGAATGTTGAGCTTAAACTGGCCCGAATAATCCATTTTTAATGAGGTATCCGCTTGACTGAACCTTAAATGAAGTTGGTTTCTGTCAAACCAATTTTTTCATTTCAATGAGATCAACAGTTTAAAATTTTGTGCACATGAGCTTATTGAGGCAACTAGAATAGATGCAGGTATCATCTGCATATTGTATTATGTTACAATGGGAAAGAGAGTCTGACAAGTCATTTACGTATATGTTAAAAAGTAGTGGACCAATTAATGATCTCTAACGAACTCCTCGTTTACTATTCATGTAACAGGATTGGTAATTGCCACATACTAGACATGCTTAGACTATTCCGCCATTTTTCAATGGCATATAATAAGGCATCCTACGATTACCTACATTTTCTGAAGCCGAATTGATGGGGAAAAATCAAATGATTGTCACTGAAATAGGTTTTTATAGTTGCTCATTGCTAGAACATTCTTAAGGACTTCTTCTTCACTAACGAAATGAAAACTGAAAGTTGAATGTTTTGGTTTAATTATATCATAATAATCAGTAGCTCTTCCTCTATACTTACCAATGTTGATAAATTTTATTACCTGATTTTATAAATGAAATGCTTTGTCGCCTATTAAATGTTTTGTTTGAAATTATCCTTGAGTAATCCCATTTATCTTTACTGGCAGTGAGTTTTTCAAAATTTGTCCTTTCAAGTAACTTAATGGATCTTTTTTTAGCCCTATACAAGGCGTAGTCCCTAGAAGTATTTAAAAATTCCCAGCTGTTGAGAAGTTCTAGAAGTATGGACTTTTCAGATTTTAAATTTGCGTCAAAATTTGAATTGAATTGTTTGGGAAATATATTGAACTACGTAATGGTGCATATTTTTCAAGTATGTTGAATGGTAGACAAATAGGTGTTGAGAACATCATCGATATTGTCTATTTGATAAATGAAATTTCAGTTGATTGAGTAAAAATCGTTCTGAGTTAAGCAACTTTAAAGACTGTTTCATAATTTCAATTTTTTTGCAGTTGTTTACATGCAATTGATTATCAACAACAAGTAATAAGTTGTGATCATTAAAATTGCATGTAAAACAAAGACACGTATATCTATCTGGTGTATTAGTAATTATGTAATAAATCAAAGTGCGCTTTGAGTGGGTACAATGAGTTGGCATGGTGCTAATACTATTATGTAATCCAAAGTAATTCAAGAAGTTTTTCACAAGGCAAGATTGTTTGGTATCATAGAGGTTTATGTCACCCGTAATAATTAATCTGTAAAAGGAAGGTAGATTTAACATCTCGCATTTCTTGAATTATATGAAGTCACTCTGGTATTGCTTATGAGGAGAATAATTGACATTAAGAAAAAACTTTTCTCCGTAATTCGACTCCAACAACATACTTTTAAATCTTTCATTTTTAATTTCTAAGTCACGATTTTTCTGAAATTCAAAATGTTAAAGGAGCTAAAACTAACAGTAGACCGCCAACCGGGATTCGTGTTTTACTGAAAATATCAAGTGTGCTTCTATATGGATTCCTTAGACTAACGCCATACAAAAAATTGTGTTATCACTAATCCTGTTATACAAATTTTGAAAATTAACATACGAATTTCTTAAATCATATGCATTTAAAAAAACCATTTTTAGTTTTTTGGTTAGAAGATGAAAAAACCTCCAAAATTTCACCCTCCTCCTCAAATATTTTAGGACCAGGATTTTGATAGATGCTATTACTTAAGAAAATTAGCCTTGCATATATGTTAAACTCAACTAGACTGCTGCTATTTACACAGTTATATTCTTTAAGCACCTCTTGTAATAAATTAACAAGCTTACCAATTTCTTTTCACTTTTAAAGTCCTTATGATCTTTAAACGAACGCTTAGATTGCATTTGCAAGCGATGGGATGTGTTCTTAATACTTTGAATTTTGAACTCTCTTTGAATGCAATAGCCATTTAAGCAAGACCAACATTAGAAAAATGCAGATCGTCCTTTGGAGGAAGTAGACCGTTTCGAGAAAACAGTTTTGCACTAAAAACTGTGTGTCTCATGCTTCTAATATATTTATTGATACATTTGACTTTTTGAAATAAGCCTGCGTCACAATTTTTTGGAGGGACAATTTCGGTAAACGTTGACTGATTGCGAAATCCCAATATATTTTTCTCGAATTTTCAAAAAAATTTTTTTTAATATTTTCAATATCTACATTATTTTGCAAATCATTTATTGCAACAATTATCTTTTCAAACTTCTCTTTGTATTCGTTCACTAATTTAAAGACATCTTTTGTTGAGACACCAGAGTATGAATGGACATTGGTATTTGTGTTATCTCCCAAAGGGTACCTAGATAGTAGAAAACGTAATCTTGAATCATCAAGTTCCAAATTATTAGTGCCTTTCGTAAGTTTTTCACAGTGAAATTTTTTTCTTTAACAATGAAATTTGATTTTACAGTCTGAGGCTCTTTATTAACAGTGATTAGTTGATGCTGTTGATGAAAGCGTTTGAATAAATCAATCATATTATCTTTATCTAAGATTTGCTAGCTTCGTCTTGGATAAATTCGCGTAATCTTCACAAAATTAATTAAAAGTTTTAAAATTTTCAAAAATTTTGCGTAGAAATTGCCTATCCGACCATTCTGTATTAAAACAGAACTACTACCGGGACTACTTCGACTTCTTTTACTTCCACAACCTCTCTGTAATTGTCTATCTTTTCTTTCTCGCTGCTTTCTACACTGTTCCCATTCTTTCCTTTTTGTCTACCACTACTATGTCTGGCCTCCGTGATTCTTCATTGCTTGTCTGTATGCTGAAGTTCCAGAGTATCCTAACCTTGTCATTCTCAATGACTTTCTGCTCATTCCAGTTATCTCTTGTCTCTGTCCCATGCACCATACTGAAGCCTGAACTTATACTCATTTTGCGCCAACTTCTCGTACCCTGCTATCAAAGGATCCATTGTCTCGAATTATCTCTTACATAGCCAACATTTATCACTTACATGTACCTCAGCTCTTCTGTCTACGTGCTTTTTCACCAAGTTTGCCCTTACTGCTTGATTCCATTCTGTCATTATCACTACTTCTGTTTGACTCTTTAGTTCTGCCTTCCTTCCTCACTTGTTGCTCTTTTTCTGTTGCAGTTTCTGCCATCCTCCAGTGTTCTCGATGCATCTCCTTCTGCCTATAATTCGTTTGTCTCCCTGCTTCAATCTTACTCTCATGTGGCTTCCTCCCCTCACCTTCTGTTTATATATTCCTTAATCTTATATTGCCCTCCAGTAGTAACCTGTACGTTGCTTTTCTACATATTCCATTTTTAATCCTACTGCTTACTCCTTTCCCTCTTTTGAATGATTTCTCTAGAGCTAATAATTTGCCTGTCCTCGCTGCCTATCTCCCCTAATTCATTCTTATTCCGCCTAACTATTCTTGCTGACTATCTCAACACTGGCATATCCCACATATATAATCGCCTTAATACAGCTCTGCCAACTCAATGCTGACACTGCAGTACCGTCCTTATCCCCTCTTGTATTCTTTTCTTAGCCTCATTATCTGTTCTATCTTTCTCTATCACTCTTAAGTACTTATATACTTCCTTGACATCCTCAATCTTTTTCACATTTATATATGTAAAGAAAAAAATTAGAATATATATATATATATATATAAATGTGATGATTGTGAAAAATCATACGTCGGGGAAACAAAGCGACATCTGGGTACAAGAATTATGGAACATATGAATGGGCACCTAAAGTCCGAAATTTTTATGCACAAACATCAACTAAGAGAAGAAAATTTTTACATCCGACTAAATATAAAATAGGAGAAGCATTAATAATTAAACAATCAAACAAAGATCAATTATTGAATAAACAACTAAGCATGATATCATTGAACTTATTTTAAGAGCATGCAATATTAAAATACATAAAGTGTAGTCTATTGTAAATATATTTAGTTTTTTTACCGCATATTTGTACTGACGATGTTTTATATAAACCAAACCGGTCTATCTTTTTCATAGCGTCTATGCTAAAAATGAATATGAAGAAGCTCAGTATAATCACTTCGAAATATATATACATATATATATATATATATATCACTCTTACACATTTTCATATATATATGATTATTCACAGCTTAAATAAATTGTAGATCTTTGATTTTCAAGGTTGTCCACCAAAATTCCACAGAAGTGATTGTGTTACCATGATGGCTATTGGCATTCTGTGAAGAAATTGAATAAAAAATAATAGAATTCAAAAAAAGTTCATTTAATGCTTCAATGCATTACTTGAAATACAAATAAATAACCTAAGTGTGGGAAGCGACATTTGTAGTTAGCAATGTAATTAACCGTATGAGTAATTCAGACACAGATTCAAACAATGAACATTTCAGACATCTAATGTCTATAAAAGAAGAGCAATTAACAACAAGTTATAGATCATGTGCAGTACCGCCTCCTCCTCCCCCACCACCAGAAGATCCCAAAGAAACAGTTCCAGAGGAAAAGACTGAAAAGAAAACGCTAAGAAATGTTCTAAAGCAAAACAAAGCAAAACTTTTTAAACTTAAAAAACCTAGCTAGGGGAAACCAAGTCATTTTTCAAATTGTGAAAAAATCAAAATTTATGAAAACTAGTTACAATATATTGGACTTATTTTTCTTACCAAAGAAGAGACATTTGACACTAATCAGACGAATTAAAAAATTACTGGAAAATGGCGTAAATTTCGAATCAAATATGAATGTGTAAATGTATGTGCAAAAGATGTTCAACTATGAATTTCTAATATGATATAGTGTAGAGTACACACATATACAGGGTGTTTCAAAAGTCTTGGGAACACAACGATTTTTAGTAACTCGAAAACTATTAGGAGTTGAAAAATGAAATTGGTGAAGTTGAAAAGGTTAAAGTTTCAAGTTTTGTGGTGAATCTTCAAAGTAGCTCAATATGAGTAGCATTTGTCACACGGCAGACATCTAGCCGATAGTCCATTTCCTACCAAACGCGTTACAGCATCTCGAAGTCAATGGTTCCCACAACTGCTGTTACTCGAGCCTTGGAAAGGGCGGCACAAAAATTGTTGCTTGACAAAGCCCCAAAGAATAAAGTCACACTGGTAAGATCTGGAGATTTAGGAGGCCAGGGCATGAGAACGTCATCACCTCGCCCAGATCTCCCAATCCATCTACCAGACAGCCCTGTGTTAAGAAACTGCCTTACTCTAAGACTCCAGTGTGGTGGCGCACCATCTTGTCGAAAAATGAAGTAATCAGATTCTTCTTCTTCCAACTGAGCCATTAACCAGTCTTCCAGGATGTTGAGATAGGATTCACCAGTGATAGTTGCTTCTTCAAAAAAGAACGGTCCATAGACACCTTTCTTGGAAATTGCTTTAAAATGACCAAAAACTTGTTTATACAAGCTTTAATATGGCACCAGTTTCATTTTTCTACCTGGAATAGTTCATGAGATATACGCATTTGTAATGTTCCCAAGACTTTTGAAACACCCTGTTTATGTATATATATATATATACATATACGGGCCTTGGATACAAAATTTTAAAATATCTACAAGGCGCTGGATACAAAAAAACTATACGGGCGCTAGATACTATGGCGAAGGGCGCTGGATGCGGTTCAAAAAAAAATTTTCTTGAAAAACCTGAAACTCATACATAAGAATTTAGAACACTATTTCAAATGCGCAATGTACAAATTTTTGGATAAAATGATTTATTATGGCGTTTCATAAAAAGAGGCCCCTCGATACTATGAAAAATCGTAAATTGCGCCCGGTGGATACAAATCCCATAGTATCTAGAGCCCATATATATATACTGTATATATATATATATATATATATATTTTCCCATCACATAATTCCAACTTTTATGGGTAAGTCAAAGTTTGACCGTGTAAAATTTCACTATGATTGTAGTATTTGTTTTGCTTACCGATAATTCCAATTTAAGTAATATCTCGACATAAAAGTACATTGTGTTTTGCAATGAAATACATGAGCATCTGAAAAGTTTTCACGTCATCAAAAAATTTCAATTTTCTTGGAAGATATCATTCGCAAAATATTATTTCTCACTGGCCAAAAGTCACCCATGTGAATAAAGTGACTCTGGAAGACGATGTCAAAATAAATATTGGACATAGATCAAATAAAATTTCAAAACTTCATTGTAACACACATTTATAGGTTTGTTTGCACAATTTTTAAAGTTTAATTTCATTTATTTCAAAAATATTAAACCTTGCTGCGTAGGGTTTTCGACAATTTCAAATTTAAAGTGAAATTACAATTAAATATCTCAATTATTGCAGATTGCAGACTACCGACGCAATCGGGAATTAATTCTTAGGTGGAATGTCTTAGTTCAATTATTTAAACCTTTGATGATAAATCCCTCAAAACTTGTAATAAATTATAACGAAATACAAACTCGCTTCTATACTACATACGCCAACCTCAAATACGAGACCTTTGTCCTTTGCATATACATGTATATATATATATACATATATACATATATATGTATGTGTATATATATATATATATATATATATGCACATATTTATATATATGTATATATATGCACATATTTATATATATATATATATATATATATATTTGTATATATACATGCATAAGTACAGTATCACGCAGATAATTCCTTTTAGTCAAAACGCATTTCCAAAAAATGTTTTAAAAGGATAGTTTTTACTATTCATAATATATTTCACCCCTCCTATTATAATAGATCTAACATTATATATATATATATATATATATATATACATGAGCAGTTTTTTTGAGGAAGTATACCTCTTGGATAAATTAATGCAGAATCACTAACATAATAGAATTTTGTTTACCTTACTAAATTTAAACTATATTCCGTTTTTTAATTTTTTGGCATGTACATATTAGTATAATACATGTATATTTACAACCTTAGATGAATTATAATTCAAGGCATTTTCAAAAGAAACTAAATTATATTTTTGAAAATTTCAAGCAAAAAAGAACCGTTGCATGGGAGAAATATCATCCAAAAAAATTTGTAAACACCTATTTTAAAAACAATGGAATTCAAAAAATTTGGCATTGAACATATTATTTCAAAGTTTATTCCAACTGCATCTTATAATATTCCAAAATTTTGTAGCTTCTATTTGGTGTAGCTCAATAAGATTTTCATTGACATTTTCCAGATTTTGAAAAAATTTACACAATTCTTGCTCCACAAATAGAAAGTAGGAATACTATTACGTTTAAAGCGACATGCGGCCCTTTTATGAAAAAATAGCTACTTGTTTTATGTTTATAAATAGCACTTATGTTGTGACATTTGAGTTTATTTGTGAAAGTGTATTATAACGAATTTGATTCCAGATAATTGCTTCAGTATAGAAAAATTAATTTGCCACGTTTCACATGTCTTGCTTGATTAAATTGATTAATTCAAATACTAACTTTATATTATATTTAGATATTAATTTCCTCAATTATAATTCACTATTATTTTAACAGTCGTGGATGTCATTGTTACTTCTGTTATTTAACGTTGAAATATTGTTTTTTGTATCTATGCTTGACATTAACACAATTTGCATTGTATTAAACATGTGTGAATATTAGAGCGATTTCCGCTTTTCTGTGCAAACTTAGAGAAATGGCTAGCAAGTTATTATTTTGTTTATAATATGCATCTTTACTTCATTCATCAAGCTAACAAAGAAACGTCGATTATTAAATAAGCAACAAAGCATGATAACATTAAATTTATTCTAGTGGGCATGCAGTAATTTTGTATTATAATACTGTAGTCAATTGTAAATATTTATTTCCCCGCACATTTGTTACTGATGATGATTTTCAGAATCGAAACCGGTCTATATTTTGCATAGCGTTTAAAAATGAATATTGCAAAGCTCAGTATAATTACTTCTAATTATATATTGACGCACATACTGGCGGAATATGAAAAAACAATATATGCGGAACTAAAAAAGCTACACTTTAAATTTTCTAAAGAAGATGTACGAATAAATTTTCTACAAAGATGTAAAGAAAACAAAGTTAATCAAAAAATTTCTAATGATATCACTCCCAATTCAAACTATTTTTCACTCTGGACAACTCCGAGCATTAATAACAACTATCAAAGAAACAAATTTAAAGATGAAAGAATTAAAAGCTAATTTTATATGTTTACTTGAAAACTGTGCGCAACATCAAGGTTTATATTTTACAATTAATATCAATTGCTAACCACAAGCAACTAAATGTAATAAAACACCGTCATGTAACAAAATTAAGTAAGCTAATTCAAAAAAGTACATCCGAAATTGAAAATTTTAGTGTTAAAAACATAGTCATAAACCTTTCACATCGAACACTAACAAAAGATGAACAAACTGCACTATCATTTGGTATGAATGTAAGATAAAAGCCAGAATTGACGGAGAACATTTCTTCTGGAATCTAATTCACAATGAAAAAAATATCATACGATTGTGAAAACTGGCGTAGAGATATTCAAAAACTCCTAGACAGTTATCTTGAACAACCTCAAATACCAAGAAAAGCACAAACTCTAATTAGATCCTTAAAAGACCTTTCTTCAGATAACTCAATATATATTTATATATATCCAAATTTGATAAAAGTAACTAAGATGGAAGCAATTTTAGATGACAAACAAAATTTGAAAGTGAATGTAACACTAATATTTCATCAAAATTTATCAAAGAAGAAGAGAAATTTAATTAAAAACCCCTAGAAATGAAAAAGAATGGGGAATTGAGCAAAGAACTTTATGAAAAATTCAGAAGTACAGGTTCACAACCTTGTCGACTATATGGTCTTCCAAAAATACATAAAGATCTAAATAATCCACCAATGAGACCAATACTATCAACTACAAATTTTCAAAATGTAAAGTTAACAAAATGGCTTGACAAGTTACTAAAACCTTATATTCCAACCAAGTACAATTTGAAAGACACCCCTGATTTTCTCTCCAAATTATCAATTTGATTCAAATATTGAAGATAAATTTCTCGTTAGTTATAATGTTAAGTTTTTGTTTACAAACATCCCAGTAAAAATGACAATTGATCACATCATAAGACTTATTCCAGAAGAGCAAATTTCAATTAGTCATGAAACACTGCGAAAATTCCTAAAATGTGTTGTCTTAATACTCCATTCCTCTTTAATAATAAAATTTACAAACAAATTGAAAGAATGGCAATGGGATCAGCCCTAAGTCCAACAATGGCAGCATTTTCAATGTACACCATTGAAAGTAATTTTGAAGAAGCTTCTATAACCCAGCCACAGTGTTACTTTAGATATGTCGATGATGTTTTTGCAATATTTAAGTAAAAGATGTAGCAAACAATTTTCTAAAATATCTCAATAGTCATCTTAAAGATATTCAATTCACCATGGAATGTCTAGTAAACAACAAACTAAATTTTCTAGATGTGTGCGTACATAATTTTACTAAGAAATACGAAACTAGTTGGTACATAAAAANAGCAAACAATTTTCTAAAATATCTCAATAGTCATCTAAAAAATATTCAATTCACCATGGAATGTCTAGTAAACAACAAACTAAATTTTCTAGATGTGTGCGTACATAATTTTACTAAGAAATACGAAACTAGTTGGTACATAAAAAGACAAATTCTGGATTATACATTCCTTACCATTCAAATTGTAACAAAGCATACAAATTAATATAATCAAAGCTTTGGTTAATAGGGCTAAACTTACATCCTCAAATTACAAACACCTTACAGATGCCACCAACAAAGTTTTTAAAATACTTGAAGATAATGGTTATGCGCACACATTAATCAAACAATATTCAAACATTTTATTTTGCAATAACAGAGAAGACAATAAAATATGAAACTTTATGAAACCAAGATCAATGTATATTTAAATCTTCCTTATGTATGTAACCAAATTCAAAGTTTAAAGAAGAAAATAACAACTATGAATACAAATTTAAAATGGACAAAAATCGTTCCTATATTTTCATCGTATATGCTCCAAAATAAAGATCCAATTCTAAAGAATTTAGTTTCCTCTGTTGTCTACAATTATAAATGTGATGATTGTGAAAAATCATACGTCGGAGAAACAAAGCGACATTTGGTAACAAGAATGAAGGAGCATATTAACGGACACCTAAATTCAGAAATATTTATGCATGAACACCAAGCTAAAGAAAAAAATTTTACATACAACTAAGAACACAACATCAACGTAATATAGCACGACTTGTTGAGCGACTTCGAAGTACTGTTGGGGATATCATCAGACGTTTCACTTCTGAAAACATCATTGCCCCCAGGCCAAAGTCCGGAAAAACAATGAAGACCTCCAAAACCTCCCAATCAGCTCTTGTGTGCCTTTCAAAGCGAAATCCCAGGACGACTTCAGGGGAACTTCGCAATGAATAGGCTGATGGTCACCGCGTGATAACAAGAACTACTCAATTGGGACTTTCGTAGCACCTAGAAAGCAATTCTTATCTTCAAAGCAAAAATTACGCCGACAGATGTGGGCCAATTTAATGAGAGACAATTCATTTGAACATTGGTCTANCTTTGGTTAATAGGGCTAAACTTACATCCTCAAATTACAAACACCTTACAGATGCCACCAACAAAGTTTTTAAAATACTTGAAGATAATGGTTATGCGCACACATTAATCAAACAATATTCAAACATTTTATTTTGCAATAACAGAGAAGACAATAAAATATGAAACTTTATGAAACCAAGATCAATGTATATTTAAATCTTCCTTATGTATGTAACCAAATTCAAAGTTTAAAGAAGAAAATAACAACTATGAATACAAATTTAAAATGGACAAAAATCGTTCCTATATTTTCATCGTATATGCTCCAAAATAAAGATCCAATTCTAAAGAATTTAGTTTCCTCTGTTGTCTACAATTATAAATGTGATGATTGTGAAAAATCATACGTCGGAGAAACAAAGCGACATTTGGTAACAAGAATGAAGGAGCATATTAACGGACACCTAAATTCAGAAATATTTATGCATGAACACCAAGCTAAAGAAAAAAATTTTACATACAACTAAGAACACAACATCAACGTAATATAGCACGACTTGTTGAGCGACTTCGAAGTACTGTTGGGGATATCATCAGACGTTTCACTTCTGAAAACATCATTGCCCCCAGGCCAAAGTCCGGAAAAACAATGAAGACCTCCAAAACCTCCCAATCAGCTCTTGTGTGCCTTTCAAAGCGAAATCCCAGGACGACTTCAGGGGAACTTCGCAATGAATAGGCTGATGGTCACCGCGTGATAACAAGAACTACTCAATTGGGACTTTCGTAGCACCTAGAAAGCAATTCTTATCTTCAAAGCAAAAATTACGCCGACAGATGTGGGCCAATTTAATGAGAGACAATTCATTTGAACATTGGTCTAATGTTATATTTTCAGATGAGTCAAGATTTGAGCTATACTAATCAAAAGGAATGTTGATAAAGAGACCAACTGGGCAGAAGTTCTATTTACTCGGGGGCTATGAAGTATGGCGGAAAGTCTTCAATTATATGGGGTGCAATATGGAAGTGTGGCTTTCGCAGATTGTTCACATCTCTGGTACTCTCCAAAGCTTTCAATATGCTCGGATTCTAGAAAAGGAACTCTTGCCACTCCTTACAGTAGAACAGTAGAACAGTAGAACACTATAACTACTTCAAGTCAAATACAGACTGAAGATAAATATGAACAATAACCAAAATTAAATAAAATTAAATGTTTATTACTGCTGTCATTTAAATTAACTTCATTGNCATCATAAGACTTATTCCAGAAGAGCAAATTTCAATTAGTCATGAAACACTGCGAAAATTCCTAAAATGTGTTGTCTTAATACTCCATTCCTCTTTAATAATAAAATTTACAAACAAATTGAAAGAATGGCAATGGGATCAGCCCTAAGTCCAACAATGGCAGCATTTTCAATGTACACCATTGAAAGTAATTTTGAAGAAGCTTCTATAACCCAGCCACAGTGTTACTTTAGATATGTCGATGATGTTTTTGCAATATTTAAGTAAAAGCTGTCATTTAAATTAACTTCATTGCGCGATGTGCAAATATATTCTTGAATGTTTCAGTTCGTACTAATGCATTGGATATTTTTGATTTAATCTAGTTGATTGCTCTTTCTTATTTTCGTTTATTATGAAGTAATTAATCATTGGATGTCGTGGATTTTCTACAATTTTCCTAGTAAGTCTAATGTCTTCCTCATCTCTTATCTTAAGGGAATCATATATGTTTTCACAAAGCCAGCTTTAAAGCATCGTAATAAAAATCTATTGATGTTTGTAAGAACTGCAGAGCCTGATCCATAAACTGATACTCCATATCTTATTTTGCTTAAAATTAGTGACTCAAAAACTTTATTTATTTCCTTCATTGTGTAATTGTTTGATTTTAGATCTCTTAGAATGTAAATTTGGGCATTTAGACTTGATAACAGATGCTTTCCATGTTTGTTGATTCTCAAATTTTCTTGAAATGTAATTCCAAGAATAATTGCATGCTTAGATGAAGAATAACAAGTTTGTGTTTGCTGACATTGACAATTACTTAGTTTACTTAAAGAGAAATTTATAATCTTGGTTTTCTTATCATTGATTTTTAAATTGAATTCTTCTGCACACGAATTTATTGATGTTATTGTATTCTTAAGTGCCAATTTCTGATCTAGATCTGGATGTTTATAGCAAGGTATGCCTGGAGTTGAATCGTCTTAATATTTCATCATAAAGCAGTTAGGTTGTGAG
>CABFPE010000256.1:8373-18680 GCA_900660155.1 Hofstenia miamia
CCGGGATCGAACCAGGGACCTTCAGATCTTCAGTCTGACGCTCTCCCAACTGAGCTATCGCACCACAATTTAAAATGATTTGCATTATATTATATATACAAAAATATTTAAACAATAAAAATTGTGTAATAGATTAAAAAGCTGTAAAAATAATATTTCAAGTTATATCATATATGAATATTTGCTAAAAAACATTTGCATGTTTTTAAATTTATTCATATAAATAAAAAAAAAAAAATTACCGTGACCCGGCATTGAACAAGGGACCTTAAGATCTTCAGTCTGAAGCTCTCCCATTTGAGCTATCGCGGCAAAATTAAATACTATTTAAATTATATTATAAATACAAAAATAGTTACACAATTTATAAATTGTGGAATAGGTAAAAGCTATAAAAAATAACATTTCAAGTTATATCATAGATGAATACTTGCTAAAAAACATTTGCATGTTTTTAAATTTATTCATATAAATAAAAAAATTACCGTGACCCGGCATTGAACAAGGGACCTTCAGATCTTCAGTCTGACGCTCGCCAACTGACCTCTCGCGGCACAGTTAAATACAATTTAAAATATATTATAAATACAAAAATATTTACACCATTTAAAAATTGTGTAATAGTTAAAAGCTATAAAAAATAATATTTCAAGTTATATCTTATATCTATATTTACTAAAATACACTTGTATGATTTTAAATTTTTTTATATAAATAAAAAAATTACCTTGACCCGGGATTTAACAAGGGACGTTCAGATCTTCAGTCTGACGCTCTCCCAACTGAGCTATCGCGGCACAATTTAATACTCTTTGAATTATATTATAAATAAAAATTATTTTTACAATTTAAAATTTGTGGAATAGTTAAAATATATAAAAAATAATATTTCAAGTTGTATCATATCTATATTTGCTAAAATACATTTGTATGTTTTTAAATTATTTTATGTAAATAAAAAAATTACCGTGAGCCGGGATTGAACAAGGGAACTTCAGATCTTGAGTCTGACGCTCTTAAAGCTAAGCTTTCGCGTCACAATTTAATACGAATTAAATTATATTATAAATACAAAAATGTTTACACAATTCGAAAATTGTGTAATAGTTAAAAGCTATGAAAAATAATATTTCAAGTTGTATCATATATGAATACTTGCTAAAACATATTTGTATGTTTTTAAATTTTTTTATATAAATAAAAAAATTACCGTGACCCGGGATTGAACAAGGGACCTTAAGATCTTCAGTCTGACGCTCTCCCAACTGAGCTATCGCGGCACAATTTAAAATGATTTGCATTATATTATATATACAAAAATATTTACACAATTTAAAAATTGTGTAATAGTTAAAAGCTATAAAAATAATATTTCAAGTTGTATCATATATGAATACTTGCTAAATAATATTTGTATGTTTTTAAATATTTTTATATAAATAAAAAAATTGCCGTGACCCGGGATCGAACCAGGGACCTTCAGATCTTCAGTCTGACGCTCTCCCAACTGAGCTATCGCGGCACAATTTAAAATGATTTGCATTATATTATATATACGAAAATATTTACACAATTTAAAAATTGTGTAATAGTTAAAAGCTATAAAAATAATATTTCAAGTTGTATCATATATGAATACTTGCTAAAATATATTTGTATTTTTCTAATTTTTTTATATAAATAAAAAAATTGCCGTGACCCGGGATCGAACCAGGGACCTTCAGATCTTCAGTCTGACGCTCTCCCAACTGAGCTATCGCGGCACAATTTAAAATGATTTGCATTATATTATATATACAAAAATATTTACACAATTTAAAAATTGTGTAATAGTTAAAAGCTATAAAAATAATATTTCAAGTTGTATCATATATGAATACTTGCTAAATAATATTTGTATGTTTTTAAATATTTTTATATAAATAATAAAATTGCCGTGACCCGGGATCGAACCAGTGACCTTCAGATCTTCAGTCTGACGCACTCCCAACTGAGCTATCGCGGCACAATTTAAAACGATTTGCATTATATTATATATACAAAAATAGTTACACAATTTAATAATTGTGGAATAGTTAAAAGCTATAAAAAATAATATTTCAAGTTATATCATATATCTATATATGCCAAAATACATTTGTATGTTTTTAAGTTTTTTTATATAATTAAAAAAATTGCCGTGATCCGGGATTGAAAAAGTCACCTTCAGATCTTCAGTCTGACGCTCTCCCAACAGAGCTATCGCGGCACAATTTAAAACGATTTGCATTATATTTTATATACAAAAATAGTTACACAATTTAATAATTGTGGAATAGTTAAAAGCTATAAATATAATATTTCAAGTTATATCATATATCTATATATGCCAAAATACATTTGTATGTTTTTAAGTTTTTTTATATAATTAAAAAAATTGCCGTGACCCGGTATCGAACCAGGGACGATCAGATCTTCAATCTGACATCTCCCAACTGAGCTATCGCGGCACAATTTAATACGCTTTGAATTATATTATAAATACAAAAATATTTTTACAATTTAAAAATTGTGTAATAGTTAAAATATATAAAAAATAATATTTCAAGTTGTATCATATCTATATTTGCTAAAATACATTTGTATGTTTTTAAATTTTTTTATGTAAATAAAAAAATTACCGTGAGCCGGGATTGAACAAGGGAACTTCAGATCTTCAGTCTGACGCTCTTCAAGCTAAGCTTTCGCGGCACAATTTAATACGAATTAAATTATATTATAAATACAAAAATGTTTACACAATTCGAAAATTGTGTAATAGTTCAAAGCTATGAAAAACAATATTTCAAGTTGTATCATATATGAATAATTGCTAAAAAAACATTTGCATGTTTTTAAATTTATTTATATAAATAAAAAAATTACCGTGACCCGGGATTGAACTAGGGACCTTCAGATGTTCAGTCTGATGCTCTCTAAAGAAAGCTATCGCGACACAATTTAATACGATTTAAATTATATTATAAATACAAAAATATTTACACAATTTCAAAATTTTGTAATAGATAAAAGCTATTAAAAATAATATTTCAAGTTATATCATATATCTATATTTGCTAAAATACATTTGTATGTTTTTAATACTGTTTATATAATTAAAAAAATTGCGTGACCCTGGATTGAAACCGGGACCTTATTATCTTCAGTCCTACGCTCTTCCAACTGAGCTATTGCGGCAATATTTAATACGATTTGAATTATGATTTAACACAAAATATTTACACAATTTAAACATTGTGTAATAGTTAAAAGCTATAAAAAATAATATTTCAAGTTGTATCATATATGAATACTTGCTAAATAATATTTGTATGTTTTTAAATATTTTTATATAAATAATAAAATTGCCGTGACTCGGGATCGAATCAGTGACCTTCAGATCTTCAGTCTGACGCACTCCCAACAAAGCTATCGCGGCACAATTTAAAATTATTTGCATTATATTATATATACAAAAATATTTACACAATTTAAAAATTGTGTAATAGTTAAAAGCTATAAAAAATAATATTTCAAGTTGTATAATATATGAATACTTGCTAATACATATTTGTATGTTTTTAAATTTGTTTATATAAATAAAAAATTACCATGACCCGGGATTGAACAAGGGACTTTCACATCTTCAGTCTGACGCACTCCAAACAAACTATCGTGGCACAATTTATTACGATTTGAATTATGTTTTTTTATAAAAATATTTACACAATTTATAAATTGTGGAATAGTTAAAAGCTATAAAAAATAATATTTCAAGTTATATCATATATCTATATTTGCTAAAATACATTTGTATGTTTTTAAATATTTTTATATAAATAAAAAATATCCGTGACCCGGGATCGAACCAGAGACCTTCAGATCATCAGTCTGACGCTCTCCCAACAGAGCTATCGCGGCACAATTAATTAAGATTTTCATTATAATTCAAATAAAAAATATTTACACAATTTAAAATTTTTTGAATAGTTCAAAGCTATAAAAAATAATTTTTCAAATTGTATCATATATGTATATTTGCTAAAACACATGTGTCTGTTTTTAAATTATTTTATATAAATAAAAAAATAGTAGTGACTCGGGTCGAACATGGGCCTTCAGATTTTCATTCTGACGCTCTCCTAACTGAGCTATCGCGGCACAATTTAATACGATTTGAATTATATTTTAAATAAGTATATAATTGCACAATTTACTAATTGTGAATTTGTTAAAGCCTGAAAAAATAATATTTCAAATTGCATCATATATATATATTCGCTAAAACACATTTTTATGTTTTTAAATATTTTTATATAAATGAAATTAATGCCGTTACCAGAGATCGAACTAGGGACCTTCATATCTGCAGACGGACACTCTCCCAACAGAGATATCGCAGCACAATTTAAAACGATTTGCATTATATTATATATACAATTTAATAGGATTTGCACTATATTTTAAAAACAAAAATACTCACACATTATTCAAATTTTGGATTAGTTAAAAACTGTAAAAAAATAATTTCATTTTGTATCATATATGTCTATTTGCTAAAACACATTTGCATGTTCTTAAATTTTTTTATATAAATTTAAAAAATGCCCTGACCCGGTATCGAAACAACGACCTTCAGATCTTCAGACTGACGCTCTCCCAACTGAACTATCGCGGCACAATGTAATACTATTTGCATTATATTTTAAATATAAAAATAATCACACTATATTCAATTTTTGAATAGTTAAAAGCTTTAAAAAATAATATTTCAAGTTGTATCATATATGTATATTTGCTAAAACAAATGTTTATATTTTTAAATTTTTGTTATATAAATAAAAAACTTGCCGTGACCTTCGATCAAACCAGGGACCTTCAGATCCTGAGTCTGATGCTCTACCAACTTAGCTATCGGGCACATTTTAATACGATTTGCATTATATTTTAAATACAGGCATATTTAAACAATATAAAAATTGTTGAATAGCTAAAACCTATAAAAATATTATTTCAAGTTGTATCATATATGTATATTTGCTAAAACACATGTGTATGTTTTTAAAGTTTTAATAATTGGATAAAAATTTTCTATCAAATACAATCCAAAAAGTAAGCATTGAGGGTATACAATCTATGCTGTTTAAAGAAACTTAAGGATTTCCCAGGGTTCTGTTTTGGGACCTGTACTATTCTTGCTGTTCATAAATGACATATCTGATTATCTCAAATACTTGACAATAAGACTTTTGCAGATGATATGATTGCCTACATCGAGATTAACAGTGAAATAGAAAAAAGACACTTTCAAGGAGACATAGATAAATTGACAGAATGGGCAAATGCAAACCAAATGGTATTTAATGAAGATAAATGTCGCTTAACATCATTTTTGTCAATAGTCAATGTAATATTGCTAATTATAATGATAACTTTACTTTATGCAATACGCCATTAAAGTGGAAAAATCATTTTAAATACTTAGGTGTCGCTATTAGCAATGATTTCAAATGGGATATGCATATAAATAATATTACATCAAATGCATATCAAAAGTTAGCAATGATGAAAAATTAAATTTTTTTAACTATTCAATAGAGAAATTGAATATTCTCTCCCTAGGTGTGAGGTGCATAAAAAGTCAGGTAGAAAAGGGCTAATAGCACAGTATATTAGATAGATGAGACTTTTCTATATGAGCATTGGCACTAGCAGTGTTCCCATGAAACTGTTTCTTTTCCAATTCAGTTTTGATTGATTGAATTCCATTTTTTGAGAATATTCGTCTTACCAAAACTCAGTAACAGCAGACAGATTTCTTTTTATTTTTGTTTTGGGGTAAATCATCTTCTTTTGGGTGTGGAATGCACCCCCTTGCACCATCGTGGCTATGACCATGGCCTTTTTCTTCACATCTTTTCACGTAGTTACTTTGTTTATATAAATCAGAATGAATATGTTTTCATTGAGTCGGCTCTGTCATATTGAAGAATATAGAATAATGTTAGTTATATGGTTTGGGGTAAGATTAGGCTAGGGTAGAACTTAACTTGATGTTAAAGTTATATTTTGAGTTAGGGTTGGGGTTAGGTTTAGGGTTAGAGACATGGTTAGGGTTAGGTTTGGAGTTAGCGTTATGGCTTGGGATATGTTTTGGGTTAGGTTTGGGGTTAAAGTTATAATTATTATGGTGATAAATTAGCTTATTCTCGGAATAACATGAATTGGGGAGAGATAAAGGAAAAGTACCTATATGGTATTAAATACATAGGAAAAGATTGGGGGTATAATATAAACTGATATTTTGCTATCGCATGAGTAGTGTTTAGCAATAATTGCTAAATTTTTTTCTATATTGACTTCTATTACGTATTCGGAACAAATACGTCATATATTCGTTAGTGCTCAATTTGTATTTAAAAATATTCCGCGCAGGCAATTAAATATTTAGTTTTTAATGCATATATATATTTCTCATAATTGAAAATTAACTGCGTACAAATTAGCAATTAATGCGCAATCTCCCAACATGCTTTGCTACTTCCTTTAATAGATTAAGGGAAAGTTTGTACATCAAACCTAAATTAGGCAGCGAGGGGCTTTAGCCCTCGCACAAAGGTTGTCACTCAGTTAGAACGAGTTCCCAATTAACAAATAATCTCATTGATGTTCAACGCAATGTAAACATCGACCGCATTTAAATTACAAGAAAGTAAATTATGCCGCGTTGTAATTAAATGTCACTCATTTAGCTCTGTAACTAACCAAATTGATTAAATATGGCAAAAAGGTATATTTAGTTGAAGCAAAATCTAACCTACTAATCAATTATTTTATAACATGTATTACTAAAAACTAATCTATTATTTGGAAAAACTAATGGTAAAGTAACTTAGTACATTGCTAATAGTAGATAGAATAGACTGGGTTGTCACAGTGTTTGTTTTCTTCATTATTAAAGTAATACTAGAGTAGTTAAATCTTGTATGCTGTGAACAGATATCAGAAAATAATTAAAATTGACTAGTAGAAATACAAAATTCAACCAATGATATCGTTTTTAATAGTACTTAGATGAAATAGTGAAAGGGTGTTTACAAGAGCGAAATAATTACTATAGATTAAGCTTATTCAAAACTCACTTTTATCAAGCCTAATGTATAATTTAAGAATTCATTATTCTATGTACATCAAAAAACTCTAAGAATTACTAGAGTGAAGCGTTTAGCAGAAAATACTTTGATTTTAGTTAAAACGTATGATTGTCAGCCTGAAGCCCTTGTTTTGTACTATCACCTCTTCCTACCTAGATAGTATTTGATTCATGCAATTGCCTCTGTGTCTTTACTAGTGTTAAAACCCAGGATTGTGATTCTCCTAAGAATGACATAAGTTTGAATCCCGAATCGAAATCCCAATATTTTTCAGTGAGACCCCGTCTTGCAAAAACTGTAGTGGGGCTTGGGTCAAACCAGGGTGGGAAATAGTTCTCTTTTTATACTTTTTGACGCACCACCCAGTTCGTATAGCAAGTGACTCCCAATTTCGACCCTGTCTGTTTAACAATTACCCACGATCCGACTCGTCTAAAATTATCCCTCGACCCGACCTGAAAAAAACAAAAATTACTAGTATAATACGCTCAAAATGTTTAACATAAAATTATCAATAAATATGAACAATATTAAATCAATACAAAAATTCAAAAAATAATTGAAACCTTTAAGAATTTCAAAGATTTAAGTGTTTGAATTCCAAAATTTTTCCTTAAATCTGCTAGTGTTCTTCCATTTTCCAACGTAACAATTATAGGTGATTCGTTATCTTATCCAAGCCAACACTGACTAATTTCTTCGACTACCCGCGGATTGGGTCGACCTGTTTCCCACTTAAACTATCCCTGAAACTTCAAATTTCCTTAACTAAAGCAGGTTCTTTATTCTTGTTCCAACATATTTAACTTTTGCTCGCCTGGCGTCTATTTTAAAGAACAAGCCGTTTTTCCACATTTGCAAAAGATTTTCTCTATTTCTATTAGCAAATTTTAAAATCGCAAGGTATTGGCAGGTCTTTTGGGAACATGCTTTAAGGCAATGTTGAAAATTTCTACTAAAGTGTATTGCTGTGGCTGAAGTAGTCGAAAAGATTAATTATTTTTCTTTGAGAATTTCAATTATTTAGATTGCCTCGATACCTAAAGTCAGAGATGGAAATAGATCAGATCACGGATCGGATCGGATCGACGGAACCAGATCGGATTGGATCTACATTTTGAGAAAATTTTGGATCCCTTTCACATCCAATTTTTTTTAAAAATTGTGTATATTATATCTTTTATACATTACGCACATATTTATCTTTGAATGCCACTTTAACTGTGTTAATAACCTCAAGTAAAATTTCGTAATTGAATGTTATTGCTTATGCAACAGGTTACGTGTTATTCTTTCCCACCAACTTATAAAATTGGTGACGAATATTTCCAAATCTAAAAATACTATTCTTGTTAGCCATTACATAAAGATAAAATTTTTGAAGCAACAAAAAAATATTTGTTTGTATCAACTTGCAAATGGAAGCGCCGAAGCACAGAGAAGCAATTGGAATAGCTTATGGTTGTTGAGACAGGGCCAAATTTATTGATCCTAAAATAATTATATAAAATTCTCATGTAAGATGCACAATAAGCAAATTTCAATGCCAAGATCAACTTAGTTTTCAGAAGGTTCGTCATTATTATAATCACTAATAAAAAATTTTTATAGAGCCATACCTTCGCATAGCAATAATAGAGCATTGATTTATTTAATGTTGCTTTTATATAATTTAAAATTTGTAATCGAAACTAGTATTTGAATTTCAATGAAAAGTAAAATAGAAAATTTGTATTTTAATATTAATTTTTGTTTGAAAAAAATGAATTTTTCTATCACGGATTTTAATACACTCTACTGCAATTTACTTTAATGTTTTGCAATATAAATTTTGGGTTTGTACATTAATTTGCCATATTGTTTGTGCTATTCTTGTTTTCATCGCCTTAGTTGCAATTTTTAAGTAAGTTTTATCTTGTTGCTTGAACCAACTACAATTCTCAATTTCCAGTAACACTGCAAAATTGTGATTTTTGGATTTGGACATAATAAAATTAATAGGCGGTAATACCACAATAAACTAAACTATTTAAAATCTATAAATATATTATAATTATAGTTGATGACAATATTAGGAACTAGAATATTACAAAGCTTACAAATAAGCAAAGAAATGAATTTGTTGGAGTTTTGGCACACAATTATCAATTTTCACTCATAATTTAAATCATGCAAATCAGAAACGGATTTGCTTCTTGTGGATTAACAACTACACATACAAGAAGCAATTTATTTTAAGCAAGTTGGACATTAGCAGAAAATTGAGGCCCAAGTCCAGCCGAAATTCGGCCATTTTAGCCCCATGTTATGATCGTTGACAAAAACATTTCTTGAATTTTTTTGCTTGACCAAAATTGACTGTATTAGATTCTACTACTAGAAGAACATTTGATACTATTGTAATATTTCAAAATTTAATATTAATTTTTCAACAGAATTGCCTTAAAGTCTATTTTTTCTATTTTTCCAATACCTCGGTCCAAGCCCGATATACATTCATTGAAGTTTTTGAAGAATGTAAATTTATTCATTGCTTATCACTTGATGTCTTAAAGATTCTAGATTCTATCGATAAATAATTATTGGTAAAAAAATTAAAGTAATCATTACACAATTTCTCGAAAATCTTACGAATATTGATTAAGCAAAGGAGTGATTAATATGCATAGCTACAATGCACATACTTGTAAAATTCCAGGGATCTAGAAATCTTGAATAAAAAGTTAAGATGTCCATTCTTAATCATCTCATTTAATCTCAAGAATAATGTATATCTATAGGAACAGGAATGAATTTTCTTAAACTTCTGCTGCTCTATGTTTTGTAAATACAATAATGATTAAAAAATGGGAGTGCTAAACATTATCTAAATCAATAATGTGAAATTTTGCTTATCTATGCAATTTCTTGATAACATATTGGATCAGGTTTGATTTTACGCTAACCATTACGTAAATGTCTAAAATACTATGTTTGGCTAGAATGGAGGATAACTTTCTGGGAAAGTTAACAATCATAAAATTTAGTTTCTCTTGAAACAAGTTTTATTTTTAAATTTGACGACACATGTTGTCAATTTTTCAATTCTTTTGCAATCAAACTCATTTGTGTATTTTTTCTAGTACAAATGGTTAC
>CABFPE010000256.1:18943-68088 GCA_900660155.1 Hofstenia miamia
ACTCTAGCGTTAGAATATGATTGAGCAAGGCAACTACCCGAATTTAACGACCAATGGAATTACCCCATTTGTAAGTTTATTCAATGATTAATTTTAACTTATTTTCATCATACGCTTGTTAAAGAAAGTCGTATTATGTTAGCCTTTGAATTTGCTTATTTGTTTAACACCACTTGCCATCCATCTTCAACATCTCCGAAGACGATGTCTCTTAACTCAAAATATAAGACAACTCTTTGTAAACACTACCTAATTTCAGAAGATTGTCCATATGGATCATCATGCCATTTTGCCCATGGTCCTAAAGATATGAGAAGTTCTAATTGCAATCAATTTAAATTCAAAACAGAACTGTGCCGCAATTTTCATGAATCTGGTTTCTGCAGTTATGGAAGTAATTGTCTCTTCCAACACAGCATGAACTTTAAAGAACGCGCAATTGTTTCATTGCTCAAGAGGTAGAACTCCCTTCAATTTTGCAGAAGTAGAACTATTTAGAATTAATTCGGCCCTTTTCAGGGCCACCCATTTAATCAAACACATTTATATATTTTATTCACAAATTTTTGCATCAACGATAGAGGTTAATTTATAAATATTGAATGTTTAGAACCTATTCCTAAAAATGCAGTACTATATTCTTAAGCTACTAAATTCAATTATAAAAAAGTTTAATCTGGTAGAAAGCTGTTGCACATGGTATGTGTGGAAAATTTTTTGTGAATATTTTAAGTTTCTGATGTAGAAAAATATTGAAGCTAATTCTTAGGCAGTCATGTCAAAGTTCCTCACCAATAGGCAAGTTCTCTCCACACGATTTTCACTAGATATTGTAAAATGCACATCTTCAAAAATTCTAAATCTCATAAATTTATTGAATATTCAATAGTTTTCAAATTAGTTTCATTTTGATTATTTGTTCCTGGGCAGCTATTGTTGGGTAACCTCTTTCTATCTATACAATGATCAAACAACAAAAATAATTTGTTATAGTTTTGGATAAAATAATCACCAAAGTTTTTATAAAAATGCTCATTTAGTCTCTGAAAATCGGATGAGAAGCAAATGCTATCAGTCTATACATTAGTAAACTTTGGTATTTAAGTGTTCTGTTAAACTTACATTTGGGTTTTACTAGTAAAGACCAATGGAATTTTATAAGTTTCTTTATCAATATGCTGACAATAACGAAGCAATTTTTTAAAGCTTACATGGACGTCATCAGCATGTTTATTAATTCATAGAAAATAATTTTGAAATTTTGCTTTTTCGCTAACATTGAATTAATTTGAATTTTTGTATTGACGTTCAAGAAATAACATATTTTAAACGAAATCTAAATTTTTAAGGCTAAGTAACGATTGTATTATGTGAAATAAAAAGAATATCTCTTTAGAAGTAGAAATAACAAAATACTATAAAATTTGGTAATTGATTTTGCTGGGCCAAAAAGGAACTAGGTGTCTTCCCTAAAATTTTCGAAAATCTATTTAATGACTTATCAACAATATTGCGGATTCTTTTTTCCATAAAGTAGTTATTATTGTTTTTCCTGTAGAGAATTTCAACGAATGAAAACAATATTAAAATCGAAAAAATTAACAATTTGTTACATTATGTTGTGCACTTTCAAAGGTTTAGCTTATTAAAAATCTTAATAATTGGAAAAGTTCTTTTAGCGACAATATCCCATCAATTATTTGTAAGAAAGGGAGCTTATTCTTGCTAAACTGCTGACACTTAAAATAAGCAATTCAATTCAAGTGGAAACGGTTCCACACATCTAGCAGTCTTCCAATGTAAAACCTATAATATTTGTTACATAAATATGTTTTATCTGTGAGACAATTATTGGAGGGAGGGGTCTTCAGCCCTCCACCCACCGACTGTTCCTTTGCCTCTGATATATATATATATATATATACAGTGTATATATTAGGAGCTAAGGAACAATATTATTATTGGAAGGGGCTGAACTGAGGTCATTAAGGTCATTATTATACAAAGTTTAAATTTCTTAGACTTAAAATTTTGTCCTTTGTTTGATAATATTTTACTTAAATTTTTGTCAACATATTAGACAACGGGTGGTCGGCTTATGATTCGCTACCCGTTGCATCTCTGAGATATAAACAAATCAATTGCTACTTTATCTTTTTTATAGAAAATATCTTGTCATTTGTTGATGTTAATATTTGACAAATTTATTTTTAGATTTTTAGCTGGTTCTATAAAGTAGCAAAGTTGTATTTGAAATGAGAAAGCTGTCCAAATATAGTTGTTTTCTCACATCAATTCGTTGTACATAAATATTTTCTACTTTGAATTTTGCATTAATGATCTTTCTTAAATATGTATGAAAATTTCAATGTATATGATATTTGCCTATGCAAAACTTTTAGAAAAGTCGTTTAGTAGTTTTCTTCAATTCTATCCTTTTTGAAAATTGGAATTATTTCAAAAACTTTCAATATTTTAGGAAATGCACTCAATAATTATATATTAATCATAAGATAACACAATGATCTTGAGAAAATATACATAGTGAGTCCTAAAACCAATTTGGAATATGTAACCAGGCCTTAAGTTTTTTTTCTGATTCTTAGAGCATTTGCAAAATTCATTCAATGAAAACAATTTAAACTAAATGCTATCTGACTTAATTTTGTGTAACAGGCCCTAATGATAACGTAATTTTGTAGTTTCCAAAAAGAGCTTTGCTACTTTATAGAACCAGCTACAAATCTAAAAGAAAAATTTGTCAAATATAATTAACATCAACAAAAGATGTTAACTAAAAAAGATAAAGTAGCCACCAATTTGTCTATATCTCAGAGATGCAACGGGTAGCGCATCATGACCCGGCCACCCGTTGTTTACTCGGTTGACAAAAATTTTAGAAGAAAATAATAAAGCAAAGGACAAAATTTTATATGTCAATCGATTTTTGTTTATAAGTTTTCCCTGCAGCTGAAAAATTTTGTTCCTTAGCTCTTGATATATACACTGTATATATATATATATATATATATATATATATATATATATATATATCTATATATATAGTAAATGTCTCGCTATGTACAGGTAATAATGATATTGAAGAAAATTGCTAGATGGTTTACTATAGGTTTAACATTGGAAGACTGCTAGATGTGAAGAACCGTTTCCACTTGAATTGAATTGCTTATTTTGAATGTCAGCAGTTTAGCAAGAATAAGCCCCATTTCTTACAAATAATTGATAGGATATTGTCGCTACCAGAACTTTTCCTATTATTAAGATTTTTAATAAGCTAAACTTTTGAAAGTGCGCAACCTATTGGGCTGTTTACTAACCTTAAAAATTTAGATTTCATTTGAAATATGATACTTCTTGAACGTCAATACGAAAATTCAAATTAATTCAATGTTAGCGAAAAAGTAAAATTTCAAAATTATTTTCTATGAATTAATAAACATGCTGATGACGTCCATGTAAGATTTAAAAAATTGCTTCGTTATTGTCAGCATATTGATAAAGAAACTTATAAAATTCCATTGGTCTTTACTAGTAAAACCCAAATGTAAGTTTAATAGAACACTTAAATCCCAAAGTTTACTAATGTATAGACTGATAGCAATTGCTTCTCATCAAATTTTCAGAGACTAAATGAGCATTTTTATAAAAACTTTGGTGATTATTTTATCCAAAACTATAGCAAATTATTTTTGTTGTTTGATCATTGGATAGATAGAAAGAGGTTACCCAACAATAGCTGCCCAGGAACAAATAATCAAAATGAAACTAATTTGAAAACTATTTTAGGAATAGGTTCTAAACATTCAATATTTATAAATTAACCTCTATCGTTGATGCAAAAATTTGTGAATAAAATATATAAATGTGTTTGATTAAATGGGTGGCCCTGAAAAGGGCCGAATTAATTCTAAATAGTTCTACTTCTGCAAAATTGAAGGGAGTTCTACCTCTTGAGCAATGAAACAATTGCGCGTTCTTTAAAGTTCATGCTGTGTTGGAAGAGACAATTACTTCCATAACTGCAGAAACCAGATTCATGAAAATTGCGGCACAGTTCTGTTTTGAATTTAAATTGATTGCAATTAGAACTTCTCATATCTTTAGGACCATGGGCAAAATGGCATGATGATCCATATGGACAATCTTCTGAAATTAGGTAGTGTTTACAAAGAGTTGTCTTATATTTTGAGTTAAGAGACATCGTCTTCGGAGATGTTGAAGATGGATGGCAAGTGGTGTTAAACAAATAAGCAAATTCAAAGGCTAACATAATACGACTTTCTTTAACAAGCGTATGATGAAAATAAGTTAAAATTAATCATTGAATAAACTTACAAATGGGGTAATTCCATTGGTCGTTAAATTCGGGTAGTTGCCTTGCTCAATCATATTCTAACGCTAGAGTCGTTATCAAATAAAAAACTTCAAATAATGTTCACTTAAATGGACCAACTTTGATAAAGTCATTATCCAGCAAAAATAAAAGAATCAGCATTAATATGACAATTGTCCAGCAACTAAGAAATTTAAGACATTGCCAAAGTGATTCTAAATAACTATATTGAATATTTCATTTAAAACCAGTTCGTGCAAATTTTTCGCATTATTTTTAAAAATCCTTGAGCTGTTTAAAAATATTTAATGTTCTATATTTTATAATTAGAATATAGAATTTTGGTGAGGTCTTGGCCTTTTGATTTTGGTGTAATCCTCTATAATTCCTTAATCAAAATTGAGGTCAGTATACCCAGTAATTATTAACTTATTGTAACCATTTGTACTAGAAAAAATACACAAATGAGTTTGATTGCAAAAGAATTGAAAAATTGACAACATGTGTCGTCAAATTTAAAAATAAAACTTGTTTCAAGAGAAACTAAATTTTATGATTGTTAACTTTCCCAGAAAGTTATCCTCCATTCTAGCCAAACATAGTATTTTAGACATTTACGTAATGGTTAGCGTAAAATCAAACCTGATCCAATATGTTATCAAGAAATTTCATAGATAAGCAAAATTTCACATTATTGATTTAGATAATGTTTAGCACTCCCATTTTTTAATCATTATTGTATTTGACAAAAAATAGAGCAGCAGAAGTTTAAGAAAATACCTTCCTATTCATATAGATATACATTACTCTTGAAACTAAATGAGTTGATTAAAAATGGACACGGGATTTTGAAGATCTTAACTTATTGTTCAAGCATTCTAGATCCCCTGGAGGTTTTATGTGTATGTGCATTGTAGAGATGGTGTTTTTAATAAAATACTTTTAGTTTTATTAAATAGACTGCTAAATATGCGTATTAATCACTCCTTTGCTTAATCAATATTCGTAAGATTTTCGAGAAATTATGTAATGATTATTTTAATTTTTTTACTAATAATTATTTATTGATAGAATCTAGAAGCCTTAAGAAATCAAGTGATAAGCAATGAATAAATTTACATTCTTCAAAAACTTCAATGTGTGTATACCACTTGGATGGATCTTTTGGCAAGCTAAATGGATGTTTGCCAAACAATTTATTTATTATAATAATCTTCAATGTATATTATTATTTGCCTATGCAAAACATTTACAAAAATCGTTTAGTAGTTTTCTGTTTCTTCAATTCTATCCTTTTGAAAATTGGAATTATTTCAATAATTTTCAATATTTTAGGAAATTGCACCCAAAAATTATATATTAATTATAATGGTAACACAATGAACCATGCCTTAATTTATTTTTCTGATTCTTAGCACATTTGCAAAATTCATTCAATGAAACTAATTTAAACTCAATGCTCTCTGACTTAATTTTGTGTAATAGGCACTAATTACAGGGTGGCCATAAAGGTTGCGCGCCAAAGTAAAACTTACAATTTTTTATGTTTACGCAGAAACCATATATTAAATTATAGCAAGTTATTTTTTATTAATAAAACGACACAAGAAAAGACAGATAACTTACAGATGTTCAAAATGTGCACCTTAGAAAGTCATAGATAAGTTGATTCGATAGTGAAAGTTATCGTAAACACGAGTTTGTAGTTAATGATCACCATTGATTTTCTGGCAGGCATCACGAACTCTGCTTCGCAAATGATCCATGTCCTCTATTCTCACTGCGTACACTAACTTTTTTAGGTGTCCCCAAATGTAATAATCCATTGGGTTAAGATCAGGCAATCGAGGGGACCACTCGATAGTTCCTCTTCGACCAATCCAATGCTCAAATATTTACCTTGGTGCCCGAATTTTGGCCACCCTGTATAATGTAATTTTGTAGTTTCCAACAAAAATTTTTTTGAATTTTGGTGAGACGTGCAATTACTTAACGGTTAAACAAAGTGTGATGTAATTTTGTTATCCCAAGAACAACTAGAATAGGATTTTAAGCTCAAATCAAATGAGAAGAACTTGATATTTTGTGACTTTTCCACATTTTTAAGTACTTTTTGTCTGCATAATATGGGAATCATCCTAACTTTGCTTACGAAGATTCAAAAAAAACATCAGTCTAAGTTTGGGGTAGCTTTGTTACCCAGATAGAAATCAGCTTAAAGCTTTTGCCTGATAATGATTGCTAGTTTGTTATAGTAATACCATGTTTGAAGAACCCTAGTGCTATTATTTCATGAAAATTTTATTGATATTCATTTAGCTGGTACCCAAAAAACATCTAAATTGGGAAATTCTCACTCTTTTTCGTTTTTGTTTGATCTGATTTTTTGCATATATATAAAATTCAAATTCCTGGAGTCTTAACCTTTATATAGCTTTTTTCGCATATTTTCTTTTTCACATATCAACTAAAATATGCAAAAAATTATGGCATACATATTATGCAGACAAAAAGTACTTAAAAATGTGTAAAAGCCACAAAATATCAGGTTCTTCCTAGTTGATTTGAGCTCAAAATCCTATTCTAGTTGTTCTTGGGGTAAAAAAAATCACCCCAAACTTAGTTTAACAGTTAAGGTATGTCTAATTTCATTTTTTGCACATTCATGGGTTCATCAAGAATCAAATAAATTTCTTGATCTATATTTCAAATGATTAGATTCCTTGTTTCTAGACCCGTAGCCAACATTATCACCTAAGGGGGGTCGACACAGATTTACGAGGAGTTGATGGAAATTTCGACTTTCTTTATAATGTAAACTAAAATTTTACCAAGTCTGTACACCATTTTATTTTTGCTGCATTCATGGGCGTACGCAGATTTTCTGACGAATGAGGTCATCTAGTATATTGATTAAGTAAATGACCAAAGGCGGGGTGAGGCCTAGCGAAATTTTTTTTGAAAATATTGACTAAATAGACCTTAGAATTGAATTATTGAGGGCAAAGTTACCTTTGAATTAGCATATTTTGTTTTTACATGCTGATTTTGTTTTTAGCTTTGTTGTCTAGGAGGGGTTGCCTGATCTTCCAGGGGGGTTCGACCCTTCATAACCCCATGTGGCTAATTGCATACATGTAGACCTTTAATTAAATCTTAATCTCTTTCGAGTTAAATGAATTAATATGTATTGGCATTGTTCTAAATCACAATATGAAGATATTACAATTAATCAAATGATCAGAGAAAACACTGTTCAAGTGAAATGTAAAACAATTTGTGGGATCATTACAGAAATACATAAAGGCTGTAATAACTGATATTTTTATTTAGTACCGTTACATTAAAGAATTGCTTTTCATATCGGTCTATAATCTTCAAAATTGCAATTTCCTACATTTCAATCAAGTTGCAATTTTGAAACAAACTGGAATTTTTCGTAATACGCCACCGCCTGTATTTTTCCATATTAGTTGAATTTCGGCATTTTTGAAATGCATTAAAGCTTTCTTTCAGATATGAAACTAATTCATCTGCTTTAAAATATTTTCTCATGTTTTAAGCATTTTAATACTATAGAATTTTTTCAAAAATATCTCATTTTAGTCCAGATTTTGTTTGAATTACATCATTACTTTAAGGATTTGGCTTTGTAAACAATTGAAAAATATTAAATCGAAATGAAATATTTGATAAAATTGAATATCTTAGGTTAACGTACAAATGCGAAGTCTGAATAATTTTCTAGTCCTTATGCTATGTATAAATATGACGGTGTGTTCGGCATCATTTACTTTGCATCGTGGAATGACAAGCAATTGATTGGCTTAAAATTGAGTACGTAAACATTGAATGTTTGCATTGCACAATTCTAAGGCAATCAATTAGTCTTTTGCTAATTATAATTAACTACTGTGACCATCGGCACTAAGGGTGAGAACTTTAAACTCCATGTTTAATCACGTCAATATTTACAAACTTATTCCATTAAAGGATGCCGCAAATCATAATTACATTTTGGCGCTTCAAATCAAGATGACAAGGAATTCAAAATAAATTAAGTTTCAAACCTAGATACACAGTATTTGGGATTTAAGTGAGAAGCATTCTCGAAACATGATATAGTTCAAATTGTCATTCATTAAATTCCTTTTTTCCAATCGTTCTAATTGTTTTGCTGCGAAGAAGTGGTATTGGATAAAGTTTTTTGTCTTAGATCTCTTATTCTAAATTTTAAATTGTACCCGATAATATTAGACATTTACGAGTTATTTATTAGTAGAAATAAATGCACACACTTAAATTAAATCCAAAGAATTCTATTTTTGCAGAAATTTATAATACAGTTCATTTTCTTAACCTTGAGCCGTGGCGTCTATTTAAAAGAAAAACCGTTTTTCCACATTTACAAATAGTTTTCTCCGAGCATACTGCTAAATTTGACAATCGTGAGGAATGTAAAGGCCTATTTGTGCTTTAATGCAATGTTGAAAATGTATATTAAAGCGTATTGCTTTGTCTGAGGTAGTTGAAAAGATTAATTATTTTTCTTTGAAAATTTCAATTGTTTAGATTGCTTCGATACCTAATGTCAGAGATGGGAATAGATCACATCACGGATCGGATCGGATCGACGGAACCAGATCGGATTATTGGATCTACATTTTGAGAAAATTTTCTTTGAAAATTTCTAGTTTTTCAAAAATATTTAAATTCTTTCCATATCTAATGAGACCATTCAAGCAACAAGCAACTTTGTTTCTTGATGTGTGCAAAGATCTTCCTAAGCCATTGAGGCGTGCAGTGCGCTAAATCAGAGATCGTTGCGCTTTCAGATTGAGTATAATTTTTTTTTAGGGTCATGAACAATTTTCAATTAGCTCTGGGCAGTTTAATGTCAAAATGCTCATGTAAAATTTTTACGTAAAGCCTCAAATAGTCTTAAACACAATTATATTATACTGTATAACAACTTAATGTTGAATTTAATTTTTGCACTTTTCATTTTTTCGGAAAGTCTAAATTTGCGGTAAGTAAAGTAAGATATTTTTATTTGAGGCAGTTTACGAGGTCTTAAGTAAAGTAATATAGAGTAAAGTAAACAACATTGTTTGATCTCAATTTCATAGTTATTGACAAATTACTACACAGAACTGTTATATATATATATATATATATATATATATATATATATATACGTACAGAATTAGGAATTCCGACTTAGTAAATTACAACGAGTTGCTCTAAATCACGTATTTTGGAAAGCAATGTTACACAATGTAAATAATTCTGTTTTTAGGCTATCTGTTGTAAAACAAAGACATTGTTTAGCAAATGGGATTGACAGTTCTTCAAAATTAATT
The DNA here is from genome assembly GCA_900660155.1 of Hofstenia miamia. NCBI lineage: Eukaryota > Metazoa > Xenacoelomorpha > Acoela > Hofsteniidae > Hofstenia > Hofstenia miamia. The sequence continues at coordinate 28,661 of CABFPE010000256.1, forward strand.
GTTATTTCAAATAGATTTCTTTTGATATTAATTATTATAGCATAGTGTATCAAAAGTAAATATGGGATTTTAAAGTAACTTAAGTGATACTCATTGAGAGTAAAATTAAACTTTAAATATCACGACCATCAATGAGATTTATATGCGATGTCGATTGTGAAAATTTTCTTCAACAAAAAAGTCTATAAAATTTAAAAAATTGAAACTGTCTGACGTCAAAAATATGAAACTAAGGTTTAATGAAAAACTTCTTGAAGCCAAGCAGTCAAAAATGCTTTTCACATTGCCTGGCAAAATTGCCATGGATAATCAGGCACGGCTTTAGAGAGGGTGGGAATGGCCCCTTCGAAACTTATCCAAACATTATATAGAATTGCCGATGTTTTAGGTGAGAATTGCAATAAAATATACATTTTTAATAGTGTTCGTAAGATAAAAACTTTTTTTTCAAAAAATTTTTTGCATTTTTTTGAAAAAGGGCGTCTTTAATAATTAGGTTTCTCGTGCATAAATGTAAACCTTCAAGTAGTTGCGAGAGTTCTCATAAATCATTGCACTTTTGCAAAATATGTTTATATTTTGTATAACTTGCAAATAAATGAGCGTTTGTAATAATTTTAGGAAATAAATTTTAAACCACCCCTTCAAAATTTTCTAATACCTGTGGGTAATTGATAAATTCTGCTAAATATTACATGAAATTCATACTGTTTCTGTTACACCTCTAGCGTTAAGATATTTTAATGGAAGCCAACTACCCAATCGCACGAGCCAATTGAAATGCTTCGCTATAAAATATTTCAAATTCTTAATTTTTAATCATAATTGTACAACTCTAGTTGAAGTAAAACTTATGTTTGCCATCGAATCTACAGACCATTTGGATGTCAGTTTTGACAAACGTCCAATTTCTCAGTTGCTACCAAATCCGGAGGTTCTTAGAAGAAAGTATAAGACGATGCTTTGCAGAAATTTTCTCGTTGCAGACGATTGCCCCTATGGATCTGATTGCCTTTTTGCACATGGGCTTGAAGAACTCAAAAACTCTAGCTGCAATCTGGCAAACTACAAAACGGAGTTGTGCAAAAACTTTCACGGTGTTGGAGTTTGTCGATTTGGCAGTAAATGTCATTTTAGACACAATATGGATTTTAAAGAAAGATCTATTGTGTCAATTAGAAAGATGTAGTATTTTTTACAGTTAACTCGGCCCTTTTTAGGGCCACCAAATCAATCAAACAAATTTATTTAATTTATAATATATCTCAGTGTTCCATATGCATTTTTATTGATAATTTAGGAAACAGCTATAGCTGCTTCGCAATAAATACCAACTCGGTGTGAAACATTTAGCAAAAACTACTTTATGTATGTAAATCGACAGCTTTGCTATTTGTTTCATTTTATCAAATTTCGCGTGTAAATTGCATAGCAAATCGTTGCTAAATATTGATTCAAAACATTGCAACCAGCTAGAATTACAAATTTAGCTGTATACACGCAACTACTGTGGCATGACGCAATACATGTCTAACTATCCCACATTATAAACTCAATTCATGAAATTTTCTATAACTTCAAATGTGTTTGTAGTGGAGGCTCAATTTTTTTGATTGTACCGAAAAAATTTGTTGTACATCAGAAGAGAAGTTGAAATAGAGTACAATCATAAGCGTTAAAATAGTTCAAATAATATGTAATTCACAATTGTCTCATAGGTTATGTAATTCCTTCAATTTCGCTGTCCTATGCAAATCTAAGTTATTGTTGTACTGCTGGAGCTTTTTGGTTGGCCAAGGCCGCAAATGTGGAAAGTGTCACCGGCTGAAAAATTTTACTTTTATACTTTATTCACCAAGTTTTTCACCACTTACCTGAACTTACACTCACATTGATTAAAACTACTATTTATTGTAAAAACCCTGTTTAATTCAGTTAGAAAGTCAAAGCAAAGTTGAAATTAAGGTTGCTAAGAATCGTGGCCATAAGGGTGATTTTAGGAAATATACCCTATCTTTTTTAATATTTCTACTCATTGGACGGACCCAGTGATCTCAAACCTGAGACATTACTGTTTTGATATACATGTATTTTCACCATTTAGCTCTAAATTTACACAGCGTGGTGCATGGCTCTAAATACAAAATTATTTGTCTAGCGTTATTAAGATAAAATTTTTGGAAATCCTGGAACCACTGTGTTATCGTGCATTCGGTATTTGTAGTTTATATTTTATTTTCTTGCAGTGCAGGTGTTTCGTGTATTTTGCTTTATCTATACATGAATTATTTTTTCGAATTTTTCTAAATTGTCTGCTTAAGTTGATTCCGCCTGTTGGTGGATCGGAGACCAAATTCTGAAAATATGCGTTCCCATAGACTACGTTATTATAAAGTATAAAGGAGTCTATGGCATTCCATTAAATTTCCTTCAAGAGTTTCATGTATTATACAAAATCAAGTATGTAATGGTTACAGTATTTTTGTCCAAATACTCGTGTGTTTTATCGTGTGTGGCGGACAACGCACTGCTCTTGACGCTTAGCGCATCCATTGGTATTAAGAAACTATTCTTCTGCTGGATGTCCTTGAAAGTATTAACTATATTTCAATGAAAATTTTCAACAAGCTTACATGTTCATAGAATCAGTGGGTCTAAAAATATTGGAGCAACAATAACTTCAGCTATTTTTTCAATAACTAAAACAAATCTAGCCTCGTTGTGGCACACCGTGTGCGATTCTCAAATTTAAGCTTATTATGCAGTTTTCGAATTTATGATATGCTTACTAGTTCGTGAGTTATAAGCGTTCGAAAAATTTTTAACCTTTACCAGCCAGGAGTTTTTGAAGAATTTTCATCATCTTAGAAAAACAATATAAGCACTTATAACTCAAAAAATATATTAAGTCTATGCTTAATTTCAAAGCATCACTTGACCGTGGCACCTATGACTTTAAAGCATGTTCTCCAATAGACCTGTACATGCCTCATGATTTTGAAATTTGCTAATAGGTTTGGAGAAAATTCTTAATAAATGTGGAAAAAGGCTTTGTCATTTTATATGGACGCTTGGCTGTTTAAGGTTAAGAACTTTCACATATTGTCAAAAACTAATGGGACAATGTTTTAAGCGTTTGTCTCTTGCTCTTAATTGGCGAAACACTTCAAAACCGAACATATTGAAAACACATATTGTAGCAAATATTGAACATTGCTTTTTCGTTTCATACACGTAAACAAAACGCATGTTTTGCTACTTCATTGATAGAAATTAAGTTAGTTAAGAAAGTCTTGATGTGCAAATATTTTTCTAAGCTTTTGCCAACATGACATATCCATTTGAAAAAAAATTCATTAAAAAACATTGCAAAAAAACATGTTTCAAACACTGTAATAGAAGATGTTTAAAATACCCTATTTTTAAGCATACCTATACTGGGAATGTGCCACATTTAAATATTTGCTCTTGTAAAAACAGTAATTGCGAAAGAAAAATATATCGTTAGAATAGATAGTGATTTCGATCAAATTTGTTTCCTTTTTCTGATTGTAAACTGTATATAGAATTACGTGATTAATATGAAATGCTGCTTCATGAAATATAGGTCCATCGCGGCATAATATACTTTTTTCTTGCGTAAGCGCGTCCGATGTTTACATACGGGCTCTTAAGCAAGCTAATTATTTTGATTCTTGTTGAACGTGAACTCGTGAGTGACAGCTTTATGCTGGTGATGAAGCCGCTCGTTGCTTAATTAAGTCTTGATTTGCAATTTCGTTCTAATTGCTCAAGTGTTATTAGAGAATTTAGCATCCCAATAAAATGAAACTTGAATAAATTTACTCAAACATAGCATGCATGTCTTGAACATTCTATGTCACATGGAAGTACCTGAAATATTTAAACAAGTAGATTGATCATCAATTTTTAATACGTAAACTTACATGTATAAATGAAAGTCGCTTATTAAAGCTTCAACAAATGCCAAAACATGCAGGTTATATGAAATTTAAGCTGTATATTTATAAAATAATTTTAGTGGCATAAAATATTTGAGATTGTTAGATTAAATTGAAAGCCCGTAAAGCCAGTACCAGACACGAGCGCACAAATTGGACACAAGTAGGGTTTTTGCGGCAAAGTGAGCTGATCTCAATATATGTATATTAATGACTTTCGATTTGATACTAATAGTCAACATTTTATAGTTATCATGTTTTGTAAAGTTGTTAAATACAAAAAATGCAACTTAAGCATCGTCTGCATATTAACCCTAGTTCCACTAGGAAATTTTCAAAAGCTGTTGCTTCCTCAAAAAATATTTTAAGCGCATTTACCTGCATGCATTTTTAAAAATAGTTCGTTTACTGGGATATTCAATTGCAAACTTTTATATTAACTATTCAAGTCGTAAGTAGTTAAATTGCAGTATGCATCAAGATTGCACTGCTTCAAACAAGGAAGAAGAAAACATGTTTAAAACATTTTGAAAAAAATAGAACTGTTTCTTGTGTTTTTTATTTCAAGTAAATTCTAATGATAATTAGAATGCCTACTTCTTTCGTTCATGGCGGAATGTCTAAAAGGTTGGCAAACTGTTGTATTGTAACAATCATAGCAGGCTCTGTATTTTTGTATGTTTCTTGAAGAGAATTTGGATAATGTCATCAGTTCTTAAAAATATTAACTAAAAAACTTACTGCATGAATATAGTCCTCATAAAATATACAGTGTAGATATTGCACATCTGAATACTTTTCCCAGGATTCCGGCACTCTGTCGTTTATTGCTTGAGTATTCGACATAGTGTCGGTACTTTTTTTGAAAAAATTTATATTGGTTAATTCGAAAATAACGTTTTAAGCAATGTCCGAGAAATATATTCGTCATTGAAGAAAAATTTTATTATCACTTAATGTTTTCGTATGTTAAAAATTCAAATGATGATTACTTACACATGGAAAGGAAATGGAATGAAAGATCTATATATAGAGTTGATGTTAACAACATAAAAACTGTTTACAATTCCTCAAAAAATAATACAAATAAACGAACAAAGACACATACAAAAATTAATATTTACAAAAATAGTTACAATTACTAACTTGACTTATGGCTTGTGGCGAATTTAGATGAGATGGGGTCTATTGAATAATCAGTATTATAAAAACTAAAACCTCGCTATTTTTATTCAAGCCTTTCCTTTGTACTCTTAATTTATTACTTGTTTTATAGATTTGAATTGAATATTCCATATATTTATTGATGTGTTGACAAATGAATTTTTCATTTTCTTGATACATGTAAAAAGCTTAATTTTTAGGGTTCTATAATTATGTCTACACAATGTTTTAGAGAATAGAGAATTGGATTTGTGGTATGGAACTATATTAATTATTATTTTAAAGAAAGCAGTTAATACGTTTTTATTAACTGCGGATTTACAAACGTTTTTGTTAATTTTTTTTATTTCTGCATTCCTGTTTTGATAGCCAATTTTATCTGAACATTAAATTTATTCAAAAGTTGTTGATTTATTTCGGTATGCTTCCATAATTAGAGTGACTTAGTATTAAAGTGTGAATTATTTGAATTTTTGATGTGGTTGGAAGCTGCTGTGATATATTGCTATAAGCCCTAATCGAAATAACCATTTTCATAATAACATTAGTTATTTGTTTTGTGAAATAAAGTTGAGAATCAAAAATTAACTACTGAAAAATGGGGAAACCATAAATGATCATTAATGCTTAGCAATTACTTCCTTAGACCTTAGACATCTCGAAAGCGTTCAATTCCATTGATCATATTATATTGCTACTAAAAGTTAAGTTTCTAAGATTTTCTAATTACAGTATTGGTCTCATTTCTAGTTATTGGTATAATCTTATGCAACAAGTAGGGCTCAATGCATCTTTTTCAGATTGGATTTGTACTAAAAATGGGGTTATCAGGAAACAATTTTGGGTCTTTTACTATTCAATATTTATATAACGAACATGTGACGTTATACAATATTCAGCTGATAGAATATAATTTGATTTTAAACAATCTCCCGAAAAAGCCATTCAAACCCTCGAAAAATGATACTTCTCTTTCTTATCGTTTTGCTTCGTTAAGACTAAGAATGAATCTCTTAAAATCTCATTTCTGCATTATGTCAAAATCTGCTTCTACTGATACTTCACAATATCAATGTAATTTTAACGGCGTTCATGTATAATATGTTGAGTTCTTTAAATACCTAGGAATTATTTTTGATGCACATTTAAATTCTAAAAAGCAACTAAATCATATTATAAAAATTCGATTAAAGCAATTAACGAAATATTTCAAAACTTCCAATTAAAGCGAATATTCAATGAATTCATCCTCTAATTTTAAGTTATTTCAACTATGCCAACACACTACACAAATGTATACCAAATATTTCTTAGAAAATTTCAGGCTATCAAAATAGTAGTAAATAATCATAGCTTTAAAAAAAATAGTGAATTCAGAAAAATCTTAAACTTATTTTTACATTGACAAGATTATATCTATATAAATGTTTTAACGACTTCTTCAAAATACTTAAATATAGTTTTCCAAATAACAAAATGACTTTTTACTGCAAAATTAATCAATAAACAAAGCAACAAAGAGTATACAATTGAACTCATTTCTAAACACAGCTATGAATATATTGAATGAATTACCAAAATTCATCAAAAAGATTAAAAAACCTACGGTTTTTATTAAAATATATTTTTACACGTATAATATAAAAAGACTGAAATGCCGAGGTTAAAAGTTTTACAGTGATGATTACATTATTAATAGATGCTAACATTGCCATAGCCCAAGTTAATTATTTTTATTAATTGGAAATATTCTTTGTTTTTCAAAATTGTTGAGTTTATGTACTAATATAGAAAAGAATAGCGTCATCAATTTAACGTTTCGGGATGCCACTGCAATTATCAAAAAGTTTCCCACTATAAAATTCACAAAACATTCTCAATTATATATTTTTACAATAACTGGTAGATTTAGTTTATATTTATATTCATCTTTTTTGTTTAAGCTTGGTTCTTTTAATTCTATATAAACTGATTCCATGATTAACCTTAATAAGAACATGCAGAGATATATTTCGACTTACAAAGTCATCGTCAGTTTTACACATTATTCCCTCTAAATTTACTAGATTTTACAATGCCTACTAATAGGCAACTATCGAGAAGAATTAAAGAACATGAGACCAGTTCTAATATATCTAATCATTTAAAAAATGCGGACTAAACTTTGAAACAAAAATATTACATCAGACGTCACGATCAAGTAATTTAAAAATTATTGAGAGTATTTTTATAAAATCCTTGCAACCAAGTTTAAACACAAAAGAAGATTATATTTATAAATTAAATTTGCCACTTTTTACAATTTAAAAAATTATAATTATTATTGTAAAATATAGGAAATTTAGAGGGAATAATTTGTAAAACTGACGATGACTTTGTAAGTCGAAATATATCTCTGCATGTTCTTATTAAGGTGAATTAAGCTCCTGTAAACGACACATGATTCCATGATGGTTGTTGAAAATTATCAATTGCCTTGGATAATACTATATATCTAAATTTCACATCAAAGTTCTTTGGGTGATTGGAGATGGTTGACTGATTTTTAAGTTCTTTAATTCTTGTTTGTACGTTTCATAACGTCTTCCCAAAAATATGAACATAAATATAAACTAAGTCTACCAAGGTTATTGTAAGAATATTATATATTGATGAACATTTTGTGAATTTTATAGTGAGAACCTTTTTGATAATGACATTCGTGCTGCCGAAGCATGTTAATAAATGATGCTTTTCTTTTTTAAATTATTCCTTGTTTTGTTACATTTTATTTTGTCTCGACGCATTCAGAATTCTTATCAGAATTTTTCTATTGTTCAAAAAATTTCTGAACATAAAATTTTCTTCTTCTACGACAGAAATGAATTTCAATTGGGATGTATCTCAACATAAATTAAAGCTTTCTACTTTTGTGGTAAAGTATGTGACAGGTTGGAAATGTTGTTTTAACTGCACATCAGGTGCTGCTGTAGCCAATCAATTTTAATGAAAAGATCAAAAACTAAAAATTTAATAAAGGAACAGACAATAGTAAGATGAGGCATTCATTTCCCTCTTAAACTATTTCCTAAAATAATACACTTCAAACATTGTAATTTCAAGAGCTAATGCGATCAGAAATTAGTTAAAAATAAAAAACGGAAAATTGAAACAAAATTATCATAGAATTTCATCAGGTTGTCAACGTTAGCAAGGATTTGGAAAATAGTATTCTGATTGATGTTTTCGTTGAATGAGCTAGTAATATTTAACCATAAATTTTGAATTAGGTTACATTTTGATGCGAATTTCACCAAAGCAATGGGAAATGACGAGATTTCGAATGTCAATTTCAAAAAATTCTTAGTATGAATTTATACACTACACTGCATTTTAAACCATTGCAAAACTCAAGAATGGCATCTGTATGTAATATTAAATGTTTATATAATTTTACATATGAATTTTAAATATTTCAAGAAAATTAATGTAAATAACTCATTTTTTCTTAATAAAAATACGTTTATGAAAAGAATAGGAATTTAAAATGTCATTCAAGGTTAGGTTTTATACTTTCTGATGGGGAAACTTTCAAAATAAGATCAATGATATTATCAACAAGAAACGGCATTTTCCTTCGCTAGGATCATTATCTAAACAACAACAATACAACAAAATCATTTAACTGAATGTATTAACAATAACATAGCTTGAACCAAACAAATAAAACGTGAAAACAAAGTTACGAAATTCAAAATCTGATGGAGAGAAATCATCAATTGGAAAACCCTAAAAACAAATTATTACAATATACATTTATTTATAATACTCGGAGTAATCAAAATTAAAATAAAAACTTAACCTGATAAAAATGTAAATATTTTGATTATAAAAATGAAGGTAGCTGGCAGGAACTCGCAGATGGATTTCAGGCGCAGAGTGCCTGAAAAACATTATAAAGCTTGTGCCGAATTTTGGAATTCTTCAATTGTTAAAAATCCCACACAATTTGATAGATTTGAATAAATCAATACAAAAAATGCTAAAATATTCTAAAGTGTTATTATTGTCAAAAACTCTTATTGTGGACACTGATTATTACGGTCGCGTGCGTAATTACGATATTTAATGCTGAAGTGAGGAGCAGTTATTAAAAGCTTCACAGTATTAGTATGAGTGTTTTGACAATGAAATCACTTTTTGGAAATCATCTATGCATACATTTCAAATGTAAATTTTATGGTGTTCCTCTAAGACAAGTTAAGCATAAAATCAACATGGTTGCACATATGAAATTTTATTAACAAAAATAAACAATTTTACGCAGAACATTAGACTTGAAGTAATTACTTCAGGCCTAAGTATGTAAAAAGCCACTGGACACATTAAAAAATTCTGATAGTAATCAAAAACTGTCTTTCCTTCGTGGTAATCAATAGTTGGAATCTAAATATCAAAACTGAATTTGGCAAGCAGAGTTCAGGTTGCATAAAGCTACAAAATTCAACTTTGTTTAAAATAAACAATTAAGAAGAAGGCTCTGTGTAAGCAGTGGCTATTCAAACCCGAACAGAGTATCTACACAAAAATAAAAAAGCGCAAGTTAAGAAAACATCAAAACAAGCATTACATTTTCAATACACTACGTAAGAGACTTGAATAGCTGTGGCTAATAACTATTTGCTTAGATAGTAAATTTTAGCCGATTAACACTGATCATTGTAACGTATACTGGAACTCGTCTCGAAGATGTCAAAGTATTCCATGCAGTATAGATTATAAATGTAATTTCGAGCACCGAGATTAATTCGAGAATTCATACAGGCTTAGTTTGAGGAGCTATTGTACATATTATTAATAAGAATATGTGACATAAGTGATGAAAAAACTAACTAAAAAGTTAAAAACATATTTGGAAATCTATTGAAGCCTAATTGATGAACTGATTTCAGTTGTGTAGAAATAAGTTCAAACGTTTTAGAACATTCATACAAAACAATGTGTCAGAAAAAGCTTGTGAATGTGAACAAAAGTAATAATATAATAACAAAAATATGATAACTCTGTTGAACTTACTAAGCAAAATGTGAAAGCGCTTGGCATTTATAGCCAATATTGTAGTACGCCATTGCAGATGACTTGTAATGGTGCTCTGCTTTTACTGACGATATGTGTTCCTCTTCTTGCGATAGCATCGGCATTGCTTCCTCTGAAGGGCAATTGTTCTCTAAATCAAACTTTGCGTCAATGCTTCAAGCAACTTATGGTACATCTGCTAAATATAACGTAAACATACATTTTTACATAATGAAATTCTCTACTTTCACCTCAGTTGAATTGCGATGATAACTATGATTTTTAACTTGAAAAGTAAAAAAATTATTTCAAAGCGTTTTGCAAGAAAACTAAGATTTGAGCTCTAATTAATACAAAGTTCGTGTCTGAATGCATTCCAAAAAACTAGACAAAGCGCAAAGACAAGACAATGAGTGTTTTCAAATGCCAGATAATAAATAATAATGTACAGATGTACACATATACATACCTTTTCTGCACAATTTTGCATTCACACTTTCAAGAGGAACGTGTCGTTTGCGACAAACTTTCGTCTGGGGCTGAGGAGAAGTGCCAATTGCAGACACATTAACTGATTCCACATCAAGAGCTTCTCCATCCCCAAAACCATTGACATGAGCGTATCGCAATAAGGTCTCGTCTTTGCGGAAAGACTTTTTATTTGAGTTATTAATGTTGGTGAGTGGTTGTGCAATTGAGTTAGTTTCCATCTCAATATTTGCTGCGTTAAAATCGACATCTGCTTCCTGACCTAAGGTAATGGCAACCTTAGTAGCGCACAGAAAATAGTGTTGTAAAGTGCATTTACATCGTTTACTGCAGCCGAAATATAATGAATTCTTAGAAATATGTAATCAAACAATTAAAAGGGAATTCAAAATTTAAAGTACTAAAAATGGAAAGTTGTTCTGGACAATGTTTATAAACTAAAGCACCTAAAATTTGGTAGCCCAGTAATGAAAACTATTTTTTTCGATAAGTTGAATCCTTATAGGGATCTAAAACTATTATTTTGGGCACATTCATACTCTCTTGAGGAAAAAATCTCAGTATGTGCTTAAAAGAAAAATAGAATTACTTTGTTTCAAGAGATACGCTTGAAAACAAATGAGTATCAAAATATAAACGTAGAATGATATGGGAATGGAATTATAAATGTTTACCTTATTGACAGCCTAAAAAACTTTCAAATAAAAATGCCCAACCACCGATTTAATAGTTTGATTACATCCTAAATTGAATGGTATTTAAGAATATTTTGAATATGGCATTTTAACTGAAAATTTCTCAAGTATCATAAAAGAGAGACAACTACTCACTGAGTGTTATCTTACATGAAGATGTTACTTAAAATGCAAGTGGCATTTAAACTAGTCAAATTTGTATTAACTTAAAAATCAGCATGGTAGATTAATATTTTTATGTATATTTGGGTATGTTTGTAACTTAATTATAAAAGTGCGGTAGGATTATGGAATCGAAAATTTTTATAACTAATATGGAAACTTCGATATTTTCATCTTCAACATTTAACGACGATAACATCCATCAATATTCCAAAAATGATAATTTGGCGATACTCTGGAATCGATTACCGACGGGATTATGCAGTTGATTATTCCCAAGAACAAAAAGGATACAATAAGGAATAACTAACAGGGAGAAGGTAAGCGATTTCTAGTAATCAAAATCCTTTATTTGTATTTCAATCAGATGCTATAAGATGTAAAATCAGTCAAAAAATTTGGCAACGCAAAGGCACCATGCAATATGCGTGGCCAATCCAATTGCTCGATCATCTAAACCAGTTACCTAACCTATTGATTTTAACTGTAAGTGGGATATCACTTAAATGAACTTGCCCATGCAACGTGCATTCTTTTTTAGTGATTTCATTATCATCAATTGATGCCGATTGGTAGTTTCTCATAACATCCGGAATGTCTAATCAGTGGAACAAGGTTACTTCCAGATATTACGTTGTAAATGATTTGTTGTCTATAGAATCCTAAACGTACAACCACTGAATTTGAAAATTAAATATAGGATTACGGAGTTTGTAAATGCAGTAGTATTATGGACAGCATGGCACCGGCGTATTTAATTAAGCATGATATCGTGCTTAGATTAAACCTGATCAATATCCACCTAAGACAATTGATATATCATGACGTGGTTGATGATGTTATGAATAAAAAAACTTGATAATCAAATGATAGTTGACTTTCTGGATGATACAAAAATAAAATATATATTCCCTTACCACTAGCTCTTGATAAACGTGGAAAGTGTAAAATATTTTCTAAAGTAGATTATGGCAGGTAACACTAACTGAAGAGCCAAAATGACATTAACATTGGTGGCTTTAAATCAATTATGACATTTTAATTAATGTAAATTTGAATCGTGCAATGCCCCCTCTTCTTATCAAAATCGAATAATAACAGTTACAGATGAGCCTCTTCATTAATGAGGAGATACTTTATCTGGCGTAAGAAATGACTCACCCAAACTTTGTGAGTTTTAAAAACGAATACATTATATTGATCTGAAATTGAAAGCTATTAACACCTTAAAAGAATTTCAGGATCTTTGGGAGAAGCTAACGACTACTGAGATTATTTTCCTGTTTCCTGAGATGATGAAACTATTAATAAAATTCTGAAAGTGGCCATCACAGGTCATCATTTTGCATTATGCAAAAAATTCGAATGAATTTTGTTCACCAATATGTGATCACCAGCCCAAATCGTGTTAAAAATAACTTGTGAAACTTTTCTGTTCTGACGGGGAAATTTCATATGACCAACCAGGTTATTTTACAAGCAGTGTGAATTGATTTTATTTGTTGGTTTTCTCTGCAGAGAGGAGGAAATTAAAGTTGATTACAACTTTTCAAAAATAACAATTTTTGAATATTGTAACAAAGACAGTGACTGATTCCGTTTTTAAATGATGGGTACGTCATTGGTGATTTTCAATACATGTTCATTCAGATCAAATAACCAAATTCTTAGCAGCTGTTAACTACCATTTCGAAATCCCCCCCCCCTTTAAATATTTGTGAATATGTATTTGGCGCTCCTTCTGGGGAAATGCCTAAAATTTTTATGCTACAAGATTTTAAATTTTGTCTGTACAAGCATATCACGATCACTATCACTTTTCAACACCAAAGCGCTTAGTTAGAGGCGTAGATTCGATATTCTTATTCACCCCATTCTCAAAACAGAAATCTTCTGCTACAAGACTTGTAAAATGTTGATTCTCTCTTTAGCGAGCTTAAATACCGCGTTTTAAATAAACTACCTTAATGAAAATGACATAAACCAAGTTGTTTCCATGTCTTATAATCAAGGGATTAGATCCTATAAAAAATTTACGAATGCTTTTCACACATTCTAAAAAAGGGACATTCACACAAGATTGTTTTGCATGTTGCAACAATACAAAATCTTGCAGGTTGAAAACTCATATTCAAAATTGTAAAATAAGATTTGGATATAAACGATAATTTTTTATGAAAATGTACTGTAATGCTTTTAGATGCATAAAGAAAACGTTTGTGGAGGCAGTCTTTCAAAATTTGACTGCGTATAGTTTTAGCATTTTACAAGTTTTATTTTACATGCCTTCAATTTTTATCATCCATTTAAAAAGGTTCTTCAGAATTTTGCCGTTTTCAATTTTAGATGATGTAGATGTCTATGTTATATTTACGAAAAGTCATTTAAAGAAAATGAGAAAACTTTAACAACTGTATTAAATGTAAAATATTTTCTCTCCATGCAAAACGACTTGCAAAGATAATAAATGTGTCCTAATAATTTAGAAAGATTCTTTAACAATGAAGGAAATAATCGTGCTTCATTTTAATAATTTCCTTTCCCATTTTCGAGATGAATTATAAATTTCGCATAAACATGAAAAAGAATCTGTACAAATAATCTAATTAGTTTCTCACGTCAGGGGTTCATAGGGGTTATTGTTGAAATCACATTAGGCTTATTGGTAATTTTAAATGAAATTTTATTACCATTTAGATATTCGCATATATACTTTTTTATGTTTAGAATATTCATATTGCAAAATCTTATCTTATCTTTGGCACTTGCTGAAATCTTGCAGGTGAGAGAATATTCGGCAAATAATTGCGTTAAAGGTTTCTTACGTTTAAATGTTGGAAAGTTAATTTAAAAATATTAAATATAAACAAAAATCCTTTTAAATGCCACACTGCATGTTAAGTCGATAGTCGCTACATGTATGATTAAGAATGATGAGATTTGTACAGACAAGACTTTTGGTGATCTAAAGATCAAAAACCTATAAATGCACCAAATCGTAAGGGAACTTTCTAGTTTACGAAAATCACACTTGAATTAGTGAAATGAACAAAAACCTATATTTCTGTGATGCATTAAACGTAAAAAATATAAGAAAATCTTTCCAACCGAGGTACATTATGATCACATTCAGCACAAAAAAATCTGCATGGTAGTGTTCCTAAAGGATAGTGATACGATTCTTGCCGTATTAACTCCCTTATTCTCTTACGTTCAAAGTCCATTCAGGTTACTAACTTATGCCTGTAGTCATTAAAGGCTAAATTCTAGCTGCATGTGAGTATCGCAAGCAGCAATCTGCTATTTAAAGAACATCTGAGAGCTAAGTCGCGAACTTTAGTTACTATAAGGACCAAAGTAAGGGTAGAAAAGTGCAGCCCTATATACTTTGTACATGTAGAGCCACAAAAGCTATTTATGTCTCACCTAATATTAACCTATGGAAATTCAACCTGCAAGCAGCAAGGCAGGTGAAACACTAGGAGCTAGGCTGATAATTAACAGGTGGCCAATGCTGTTTGAGTGTGTCTTATGCGACACTTATCATGTCTAAAAGACAGGCAGTGGCGAGTTTTGCAAGACCACATTGAGGAAGAAATGTTGTTAAGTTCGACATACCAGTTCATAGTTAACCCTATAGTTAATAGTATTAGTTGACCAAAAGCCAAAGGATCAATAATCTCAAAAAAGACCCCAGAGATTCACTCTGTTGATAAGAATGAACACAGATCAGTACTCCACGTTGATAGATGTTCTGAATTACCGCGCCCCTTTACATGCTAACATCCGAGGGCATCACATGTTATTATATTCTTGTATTGTTTAGAACGATAATCCTGACAATAATAACATGGGGATACTCAAATTAGTCAGTAAATTCTCAATACTGAATGCGTATCACACTCAACGTTTAGTGTAGGGCCTAGTTTAGCTGATTCTGAATATATAATGAAACGTGCTCAAAATCAGAAAGTAAATTTTGCAAATTGAATAAATGACGTTTAACGCATCACTTCGTTAATAGATTATACAAAATGAAAGCAGAAGTAAGAGGAAATTAATAAAAACCTCGACCGTGCGTGAAACCGATTACAAGCGCGGCATGCATTGCCAAACGTAAGCATATTATAATGAATGGCAAATATATAGTGTAAAATCGCGAGGTTACATGTTTAACATGGCTAGCATTGAGTGGGGAGATCCTGGATGATCACACCTCATCCCAAGTCTTCAGTTCTTCCTAAGAAAGCTGCAATTGGTGTAAAACTTTCACCAAACACTTCAAGTTGGCTGAAAAACATAATATATAGACACACAATATAAAGTTGCATTAGCGCATATTGTAATCTCCGTGGATAAACTCATTGTGTATAAATTTATGTAAAAGAATACTTTTTCATATCAATCTGATAATCGAGTATTACCTAAATCACAGTAAAATTGATGTATTGAAAACTTCAATAGTTTACAATGCACAAGATGTATAAGAAGCTTGTTATAAAGTTGCTTGTGCAATTCATTAATAAATTCCAATAAAAATTGTCAATGGTTTAAATAACCAGAAATACTGGAGGTCACTTTTTCAGTATTCAGATAATTAAAAATATTGGAGTCAGAGATTCATTCTTTAAAACATTCAATAAAAATTAGAAAAGATATAGATAGTGTACATTATGTAAAAAGTAGCTTTATTCTTGTGTCTGCCGATAAATGGAAAGATCAATCGTTCCTACTCACAGATTGTCAAAATCAAAGTTTCAGAAAGACGTGCATTCGCTTGAGAATGGAATAAATACATTCAACAAGAATACAATTTGAAACAAAATACTTAAAGAAATATATATTTCTAAGAAAACAGATAGGGGTAAAAAATCATTAGATACATCTATAAACGATAGTTTCTTAATAACAAATAAGACTGCGGCAAATCACTCTTGATTATTTAAAGGCAACTTGGAAATTTAAGAAAAAATTAGGGCATATTTTACGTCTGAATATTGGTTAGAATATATTGAAAACTGCTGAATTAACCTACTCAATGTTAAACAGCTTTCTTTTGAAGTATGTTTGCCATTTGTCTGCGTACACATATATTGTTTTGTTATTAAACAAATGCTGGTTTCTGATATTGATGTGAATAATAACGTTGCATAAACTGATGTAATGAAAATTCAGCAATTCACAAAACTGAAAATTGCCCTCGATAACTGACTATGAACGATCATATGCAAGATTGGTATATGCTGTCTATAAAAAGTAGATGTGATTAAGAACAAAAAAACATTTTGAAATAATTGAAAGAACCAGTAAACTCAAAACATCAATAAACTTCATTTTCATAAAATTCTAAAAACACTTCAGGAAGAAGCTTCAAAGAATACAACTGATGACTGCTGATAAATGGTAAGATCGAACTGTTTCTACTCACACTTACGAAAACAATGTATCAGAGCGCAGGGATTATTCAGAGCATGCAAAACAAACAATGACGGACAGTAGTCGAGAATAGCATATATAATTGGTAGTTGCTTTACAACGAAAATTCATTTTCAATGTATACAAGATGAATACAAAACGTGCATTCCACACAGCAAGCTTTTGTGGATTGAATTCACACATAGGAAAAATAAAAGAAGTCGATCAGGTTAAATAAATGATTCGACATGTAAGCTATCTCATTATTGTGTGAAAATCAATTAATGACAAAAGTCTAGTTTTGGTATATTATACGACAGCAACGAATAATATATTTTTGAAAAATGTAAATCAAGAAGATATCATTGTCTTTTGTGAGTACTCCACAGAAGAGACCTCTTTTAAAGAACATTAATATATCACTTATGATAATTGATAGCAATCATACGGAAAATATGGAAGCCTATAATCCATAAACAATGAGTATCTGAAAGTGATTGCAAAACTTCTTAATTGAAAATCTATCGTTTCAACATATGCCAAAAAGCAATATCAGAAACTTACACTTTTTTATTTCAACAAATGAGTGGGGAGTTTGAAATAGATTTTAAAAAATCAATCCAAAACTCGATGCAGCAAAACGATTGCGGAGTTGAAAAAGGAAAGTAGGAACATTAAAATTAAGAAGGAAAGATATTAATTGTGCAAATTACTTAACGTGATCTTCTTAAAATTGAAAGTATAAACCAGCGAAGATTACAGTATGCGATGAAAGAAAGCAATATACATAAAATAAAAAACACCACTTAGTAACAAAAGCACACGTATGAAACTAGATTTCTGAGTTCTAACTTCTAGCAATTATTATATTAAACATCTGCATCTACTTAATGTTTGCAGCATTTGGCAAAATTAGCCTTAAAATGTATGAAATTTGATGAAATTGAATATTTTAAATGCTAAAAATTCTAAATTTTTGAAATTGAATTGAATCATAGTTGCAAAACATACATATTTCATCCAACTTAAGGTACTTAAAATAAATTTTATCTAATAGTTTGTGATTTAAAAGTTGTAACTTTTAATTATCTGATTGAAACTTAAAATTTGTTCAATATTTTGCACCTCTTTTCCCATTCAAAGATAATATGCAGCCTATATATATATATAAATATATATATATATATATATATATATATATATCGTAAATCGAAAACTTAATATTCGATTAATGAAAAAAACCAACTTAAAAAAGAGATCAACCATGTAAGAAGCTTTAACATCAATGAATAATAACCAAAAATGTAAAAAAAAATATTGAATTAAGGAAATACGAAACAATTTTCAAAAAAGAAAAATGAGGGCCTAAAATAGCAAATGATGCAAAACAGTGGTTTTTAAATTGCAATTCAAATTATAAAGAAAGTCTACAATAGTTGTACACTCAAGAACAAAATAAAAACAGTTTCATATTATATGAAAAAAAATTGTGGCTTAAATTGTTTATAGAAAAGTGAAGTTACTAGCAAATGAATCAATTAAGATCAAAAGGTGCATAATAAAAAAAACAATGAAAATTTTGTAAAAAATCATCAATTCCAAAAGACATTGTGCATCCTGAGGTTACAACTTGAGGGAATATTATTCAGAAATCTAATTTAAAAGACATGAATAGAAAAATTGGCTTGAGAAATCGATTAGCAAGTTACCGTTAGGACCAATATCCAAAGGCGTTCTTCGAGCACCCAGTTTTAGTTCGACCTCACTTAGCTTTTGTGCACATTGTAAGAATCCAGCAGAAAGTGCAATATCACTAGCCAAGAAACCACAGTTAGAAGCAATGCTAAATTAAAGAATGTCATTAAACAACTAATTGCGAAATGACGTCTACATAATCTAGTAAAATTTTAAAATGGAAAATATGTTTGAACAGCCACACAAACGCATGTAGAAACTTAATAGTTTAATAAAAATTATTCGATAACTAAACAAATTAATTCAAATGATTTGCCAAAAAACGGCCAACGTCAAATTCGCTCAGTTTGCCCAAATAATGGTAATTGTCATTGACAATAACAGTCTACATTTCTTGGACCACACAAAAAGTTTTTTGCAACAATAAGTCATTTGAATATGATAGATCACTGCTAACGGGATGAGCAAAAATCAAAATACATATCTAAGATGCGGTAGTAAAATTTTTTGAAGGTATTAATGTTGAAAATTTTGTTCATGTGTATATTTGATCATTGACAATGTCATGAAGAAATATATTCGTTATTTAAGGAACAACATTTGATTCTCGTTACGGTTCAACATTGACATCTCATCTGAGTTTTACAACAAATATATTGACGTTCTTGCTGACTTACAATGGCCAGAGGCGGAGTTAGCAATTTCTCATTCAGGACAATTGTTAAAATCTGAATGCTTCATCAATTGAAGGAAAAAAACTATTCGCCACAGACTGAAATTTGTTTTTACATCAGTAAACAGAATTTCGTTATCAGTTGGATAACTGAAAACACCAGTTTTGCAAAAGCATTTCACCATGATTTTTTGACGCCACTGATAGTTCATCTAGTCACAAAAAATTTTTGATTACACAAAGTATTTTTCATTATAGTGAACACTAGAATGACTTTCTATTTCTGGTCTCACTTTATTTATCAGAATGTATTAATCGCAGCCTTTTACTAACACTAAAAAATTTGTTTATAAAAATATTTGTAAAACTATCAGAAACATACCAGAGCTCTGCTCCAGCAGAGAATAATATTTCCAAGCAGGTAATAGAACCCATTCGAGCTGCTTTATGAAATGGTGTTTCTGCTAAATAATCCTAAATATTCATTTCGTTGATATCAGTACTAAAAACCTGACTAAAGTGCTTAAAATGAAATAAAATATATGCAAATCCTAATCGACCTGTGAATTAATTGTAATATACAGCAACTAGAATGGATATACAACATAACATAATTTCTCGAATTCCCACTCAATGCGCTCTGATGGTGTAGTCACTTTCCCTGTACGTCCTTTTAAGAAACATCGCACCCTTCACTAGGTTTTTAATCGTGCTTGTGCTTCTGCTAATTTCCCCCTGACTCTCAAACCCCTCAACACGCGCTTCAAGAAATCTCTGCAGTCTTTTCTCATCGCTGATTCGTTCGTTCACTTTGCTTACGAGTCCATCTGCTCCTACTTCATCTCCTTGACTGTTCTATTTGCTGAAAAACTTGATTTTCTTCATTTGTATCTGTTATTCTCCTAACAGATATAATCGAAGGCATGTACAACAAGACTTATATTCAACAATGATTAGAAATAAAACTGTTAATTGTTAAACAATAAACGCAAACGATGTGAAATTTCTAAAATTAATGAACAATATATTATAAATGATTCTACTCAAAGTACATAAAAAACATGCAATATATCTTACCAGTGCATTGACATTAATAGATGGTTCTTGCAAAATAAACTGCAAAACATTTTCGTTTGAATTACTTGCTGCTAGATGAAGACATGTTTGCTTAAATCGCTGACAGGGAATTACTAATGAAGCTCCACACATTTTAAGAAGTTTAAGTGTTTCAAGCTAAAATTCAGAAAATAAATAAATTCAGAAATTCAAGTCACCTGTCCATAATAAGCTGCAACATGTACAGGTAACCAGCCAGTAACGGGGTCGATTGAATGCAATTGTGAATATATAAAATCTAATGAATAGCTTGAAACGGATAATGAACCACTTTGACAGGCACTGTGTAGTGGAAATTGTTCGCCCCTAAATAATAACTTAAATAAATTATTAGTTAGCTAATTCTATGCTTTAGATGTGTACCATGATCGATGAAGTGATTGTTTTTAAATTTTTTAAAAAAGGAAGTTGATTTAATAGTATGTCATGTATTCAAAATATATAACAAAATAAAAGATTAACATAATGTGACTAAGCCTCATTGTTACCACACTGGCATGTTGGACTCTATAGGTTATCTCTAAAACTCATAGTCGACGATGTGGTTGCTCGCAAACATAAATTGCATATAATGAAAGAAAAAAAATTGAATGAAAGAACAAAGTAAACAATGCTCATCAAGTACTGGATAAATAAATTAGTATCAACCTTTGGACCTGGAGCGTTATTTAAATTTGATGCTAATAACCAATGAGGAATAACGAAATGATGCATCATGTTCTACAAAATATACAAAACTAAATTTATCATACAATTCAATCTCTTGACGCCAGTACAAGTTCAAATAATTACTTAAGATTTTTTTGAACAATAGTTCAATAAATTAAGTCTTCCTACCACGATTTTGCCATAATAATTGTCTAGCCTTCCGGTTTTAGTCAGTTTCAAGATTTGGTTGACTAGATACACTTTATTGGTATATCTTACATTAAATTATGTGCAACGGAATGCCATGACATCTTTCCTAGAACACTAATTTCGCTTAAATATTACATTATTGCACTGATTTTGTCCTAATTGCACAAATATATATATTTTTTTGTTTTTAGCTCACCTATATGCCATCAAAATGTCTTAAGTGTAGACACATAAATGTTCATCTGTCTCGAGCACACGATTATACAGGTGTTACCATGCTTTGAATGTGCTTATAATATTAAATGATTAATTAAGGAGTGTCATATGCTAAAATTGTGAATAAAAATCATTTTACCAATGTATGATGATAACATTTAGTACTTATTTCGTTCCTAAAATATTTAAAACGCAACATATGGTTTGTTTAAAGTTTATTCAGTTATTAAATATCTAATACAGCCCATTGAAATCCTCGCAGTTTCCTAATATATATATATATATATATATATATATTTGTTTTCATGTATGATGGTGAGCCATATCATACTACAAAACTTGTGGCAAAAAGTCTTCGTGATGAAATGAAGCTGAAGGTTTTCGTTTGCCAGGAAATTCTTCTGAATCCAATATTTGGGATATATTAAAGACTAAAATTAGTAGAGAGCATCCAACTACCAAAAATCAATTTATTGCATCATGAAACAGATATTGCCACTCAGATGAAATGGGTGATCTGTACGATTTAGCGTTTCATACATTGCTCTATGTACGCTTTCCAGAAATCCAGGGCTTTGGGTACATTTTTGATAAACACAGGGCTCTTCGTACCTTTACCATAGTAACATTAAAAGTCAAACTGTTATTATAAAAAAGTCAAAATATTATTGCATCTAAAAGTTTAATAACATTAATTGATTCGTCGAATATAATTTTATTCCGTTTTGTGTTTAAAGATTTCAATGAAGTGAACAAGAAAAAGAACTGCCGAAGTCAAATTCGCAGTGTTTTCGACAAAGAGTAAAGAGGATAAGTTGAGAAATGATCCAGAGAGATCGTTAATAGTAACAAGTAAGAAAAGAACAGCAAACACAAAATCTCGAAGGGCACCACTAGCTTCAGAGACAGGGGAATGCACTTTGTGATTTTGTTGTCAATTATATTAACTTTTACTTAGCGATTCAAAGCCTAAAATTGAGAAAAATGTTTGGCTTTCTATCCTTATTATGTTTCAATCAAATTACATCATCTTATTACATTTTATATTAATTTTTCGTTGCAAGGATGGACATTGAATGTAAAAGTGTACATAGAGTCCTGTATTTGTTGAAAATGCCCAGAATGATGGTATTTCTATTTTTTCGGGGAAAAAATATACAGGGTGTTTCAAAAGTCTTGGGAACATAACGATTTTAAAAAATTCAAAAAATATTAGGAGTTGAAAAATAAAATTGGTGCCGTTGGAAAGGTTAAAGTTTCAAGTTTTGTGGGGAATCTTCAAAGTTGCTCAATATGAGCACCATTTATCACACGGTAGACATCTAACCGATAGTACATTTCTGCCAAACGCGTTCCAGAATCTCGACGTCAATGATTCCCACAACTGCCGTTACTCGAGCCTTTAGTTCGTCAATATCTCTTGGAAAGGGCGGCACATAAACTTGTTGTTTGACAAAGCCCAAAGAAGAAAGTCACACAGGGTCGGATCTGGAGATCTAGGAGGCCAGGGCATGAGAAAGTAATCACCTCGCCCAGATCTTCCAATCTATTTACCAGGCACAAAACACGTTCACTTTTGGCATCTGAAAATGGATTTCCTTTCAGGAGCTTTTTTTTCAAATTTCTTGCGAAATGCACGCTGAACACGTGTCCACGATTCAGTCTTTGCAAATTGGAAGACGCAAAATGCCTTTTCTTGTTGAGAGAACGCCCTCACTACACCTGGAAAGATAAGACAACAATCATTAGTATGACCAAAAATTTGTTTACACAAGTTAAAAAGTCACCAGTTACATTTTTCTACCTGGAATAATTCATGAGATATACGTATTTGTAATGTTCCCAAGACTTTTGAAACACCCTGTATATATATATATATTTCACAACAAACTTTGTAGGCATTATATGTGGCAGTAAACAGAAAATTTCCTAAACTGCTCACAAGAATGCACGATTCTGAGTAATCAAGTTTCATTATAAAGGACCCCTTCAATTCTGATGAGTCATTTCATTGTTAACCAATTTATTTAAGGAAGAGTTTCCCAACAACTGAAATACAGAACCAACGAAGCAGTTAAAGGGTACATTGACATTTAGTTTAGCATTCTATGTATTGTAGCATACTTGAAATTTCTATTTAAAAAACAACGGTTAAATTGGTGTACTTTTAGCTGAAGTTGTATAAAGCAAATATTTGAAATTGAAGTAACGAAACTTTCATTTACACCCTCTAACACTTGCTGCACTTCATTCCACAGTGAAGTTCTTGGAACATTTTAACAGCCGCTTTGATTGTCTCAATGTATAGTCATCAACAAGCGGCTATCGTTTAAATGACGCTTTCCACTACCGATTTACTAAACTGGATGATGAGCGATATTCTTTTCATTCAGAAGCTGCATTTGCTGTTCAAAGTTTGAGGTCACATGATTCACGCATGAAACGATGTTAAGCTTTGACTAATGAAACATCATTTGCTTTCGCAAACACTGCAGAAGCCTTATTTGAATTAAGCAAGTTTTGTTATCAGAAATACTTAAATTCGTTCCTATGGATAACTTACCAAATTAATTATAGTACAAAGTCATAGGCTCAAATTAAAATATTCATGTATTTATGGTTGATTACTTCACTACTACAATAACATTGAAAAATATGATTTCAAATTATAACAATGAATTCGGTGTGTCTTTTTCAAAAGGACGATCTGCAAAAAATTAGTTTTTTATCGGAGGAGTTGTGGAGGAAACTACTACATAACTTTCGCAGATTTGCGTTTTTCCATAAAATTAAGCCTTCTTCGATAACTCCTAGACTTTGTTTTAGCGGACAAGGGAAAACTTAGTTATCCGAGCATTTCATTGTTTTCATTCATACAATTTAGTGATACTGTTTGCAAAGAAATTAAGAGGAATTGTATTTGTAAAAACTACATTATAAAGGTGTTGACACAAGCTGGGAACACATATTATAGCGAAAACAATTTGCCTGATAAATGTTTGAACTCATCAGCAAATCGTTTTCTAAAAGGAAATACATGACTAGAAAATCAAATGATAAAAAGTGATATCTTCTGTAAAAAAGTTTGATTAATTAAATTCGAGTATATTAATACATATATTATGTATTTGTACTATACTTTAATCACTAGTTTTGCCAAAATTGCTTGCTATAAGGGACTGCAAGTCTAGAAAATCAAATGATAACAAGTGATACCTTCTGTAAAATATTTAATGAATTGAATTCGATATAAATTTATACATACAGGGTTATTCATAATTAACACTACAACTTAAGTGTCATTGATTGGACGTTTCTATTGGTTGAAATTAATGAATATTATTTACTCATGTAGTATATATGTGTGGATTATATAATTTGTTTTCATTATTGTAGAATGTCTCGTCTGAAATTGGAGGATCGAATATTATTAGTCGAGTTGTATTTTACATGTGGAAAATCAATTACTGATGCAATAAGGAAATTCTGCACAATCAGGAAACTCAAGAAGACACAACATGCTCCTGCAAGATCAACTGTGCAAAACTTAATTGACAAATTTCATACCACAGGCAGTGTAGCAGATTTGCAACGCTCAGGTCGGTCTAGTCTTGCGGAAGCACGAGTGCCAGTGGTGCAGCAGGCTGTTGAACAACATGATGGCCGGATTAGCACAACTGCAATTTCCCGTCGAACCAATATTTCTCAGGCATCGGTGCATCGAATCTTGACTCAACAACTGAAGCTTCATCCTTATCGTATACAATTAGTGCATGCACTTACCGATGCTGACAAGCAAACGAGGATTGATTTTGCTACTGAAATGATTCAGCGCAACACCCAGTTTCCTGGTTTCATCGAAAACATCCTTTGGACTGATGAAGCCCATTTCCATCTTAACGGTGAAGTAAACACCTGGAATTGCCGCATCTGGGCGTCGGAAAATCCACACGAACATTTTGAGCAACCACTTTGGTCTCCCAAAATTACAGTGTGGGCCGGCTTTAATTCCAAGTTCATCTTAAAACCCTACTTCTTTGAGGAACATGATGAAACAGTCACAGTTACTTCACAAAGATACTGTCAAATGTTGGATCAACACGTGGTCCCACAACTAAAGGCCAGACGCTCCTTCTCTAGAACTATTTTCCAACAAGATGGCGCAACGCCTCACACGGCTACAATAACAAAAGATTTTTTGCGACGTAATTTTGGTGAAGATCGTGTAATCAGTCGAGGTTTCTGCTCCAGCTGGCCTGCTCGATCTCCAGATCTCAATGGCTGCGACTTTTGGTTATGGGGATACCTGAAGGCTTCTGTCTATGCATACCCATATCCAGCTACTCTCAATGAGTTGAAAGAAAGAATTAAACAATGTTTCGATCGAATTCCCAATGACATGCTTGAGGCAACTGTGGCATCCTTCATTCTCGTTTGGAACTTTGTGTCACAAGAAATGGTGGTGATTTGGTTTGATCATGTCAATAACATTAATCCCCCAATACGTTAGTTGTTTTTGAACATTTTTGTATGTTGTACTGTGTGTTGCAAATACAGAAATTAATTTCAAAGTTGTAGTGTTAATTATGAATAACTCTGTATATGTATTTGTAATTTACTTTTATCACTAATTGTTAACAAAATTGTGTTAATCGATGCGTATTCACAACTTACAATATTTATACTCTCCAGCTATAGTTTGCATTTAAGTGCTTTCCTCTCTATTTATGAAGTCCTAAGCAAAGATATCCTGAGAATCTTGTTATCAACAAAAGCTTAGTTTTTGTAGATGAAATTGGGTTTTTTGATGTTTCTCGACATAATAGAGGTAGAAGTAAAAAAGGNTCCAGCTACTCTCAATGAGTTGAAAGAAAGAATTAAACAATGTTTCGATCGAATTCCCAATGACATGCTTGAGGCAACTGTGGCATCCTTCATTCTCGTTTGGAACTTTGTGTCACAAGAAATGGTGGTGATTTGGTTTGATCATGTCAATAACATTAATCCCCCAATACGTTAGTTGTTTTTGAACATTTTTGTATGTTGTACTGTGTGTTGCAAATACAGAAATTAATTTCAAAGTTGTAGTGTTAATTATGAATAACTCTGTATATGTATTTGTAATTTACTTTTATCACTAATTGTTAACAAAATTGTGTTAATCGATGCGTATTCACAACTTACAATATTTATACTCTCCAGCTATAGTTTGCATTTAAGTGCTTTCCTCTCTATTTATGAAGTCCTAAGCAAAGATATCCTGAGAATCTTGTTATCAACAAAAGCTTAGTTTTTGTAGATGAAATTGGGTTTTTTGATGTTTCTCGACATAATAGAGGTAGAAGTAAAAAAGGTACTCCCGTTTATGTAATGCAGGTGTTTCAGCTGCTCGAAGAAGAAACATTTCTGTAATTGCTGTCGAGAAGGTATGATAAATTTTAAGGTCAATGAAGGCCCTGTCAATAATGAAGATTTCAAAGAATATCTGAGGGATTTACATCACAGATATGAACTTAATGCGATCGACTCCCTCTTACTTTATCATGGATAATGCAACATATCCCCCTTTTCCAAATCCTATTCAAGGTATTTTTTCTGTATGGATGAACATAGTCATAAAGAGAGGAGCTAAGAATGAAGTCCATCTGAGGCAGATATTGAAGGGCACATTTGAGGAAATTACCCAAGCGTACTGCTATGGCTTCTACAGGGCACATGATTGGATATTTACCTAGATGTTTCGAGGGTGAGATTATTCTTGAATAGAACATTTTTACTTCTAAATATATTTTTGAGGCTATTATTTTGATCGCAAATATTATTAAATGATCGCAACGTTTATTATTTTGATTGCAACGTTTAATAAATGGTTGCAATAATTATTAAAAACCCTATATCATAAAAAAGGTCAAAGATAAACACATTTTGGATATTTGGCTCAAACAACTACCTAATAAAATGGAAAGCTCAGTTATTACAAAATATATGGGAATATGTCACCTACATTGGCCAGAAACATATCGTCTACACAGATTTGCACATTTATCTGAAAAATACTCAAAACAAAATAAATGGATTAAAAATGATTTTCTAATGTGACCAATTACTCTGAACAATATTAAAAAGTTGCTAAAGTATCACTTTACAATGCAAATTATGTTTACTTTGCCTATCCAATGTATGCTATATTACGTCCACTTATTCACTTATTAGAGAAACTTCCTAGGATTCGTTATCTTCAACAGCTAACATCAACATATGGAGAAGAAACTGCAAAAGAATACATTAACAAACTAGTATCATGGTGGGACCATTTATGGCTTTTAGGAAATTAATCCTAAAGAATTAAATAGAACTATTTCAAGTATTTTAATTAAATTCGTTTTCAATTACTTAACAGCAGTTGGTTGTTTAATACCGGTCAAAGATTCTACATTTTATGTGAACAAATTACAGCGCTAGTTTATTAATTTGAAAGTCAGTCATGTGAGGTATTAGGTCTAATAGGAGATAACGCTAGAATTAATAAAAAGTTATATGGATCGCTTTGCTTAAGCTTGGAAGCTCATTAGCTTGGTGTCCATCCCTGTGATAACACAAATTTTTTGTGCTTTTATACGACGTAATAAATATTGCGAAATTAATTAGAAATAACTGGTTTACAGAAACAACTGTAAGGCTAGATTTTACGAATAATTTTTAGGAGAAAAACTGCAGCTGCAGTCATTTAGGAACACTGTACCAAGAAGGAAAATCTCAAACCATAGAAGTGTCATGATTAACAAAGTCTTCAGTTACTCCTCGAGCAATGAGAAACAGAAATTCTCTCTTACACAACAGATCTTTAATGACTCTACACATAAAGCATTGAGAACTTCTCCAACGAGAAAAGTGATTGCCTAAGATACAGCTATTATATGGCATATTATAAAAATTTTTTATAAAATCATCCACTTCAAGTCAATTGCAAGCATGTTTAAACTTCGAGTCAATACAATTCTTGGAAAACTTTCCTAAATTGATATTGTTCATGCAAAGGATTGCAAACGGAAAAGATTTAGAGTACTCATTAAAGAAACAGCTATGGCTACTTATAAAACTTGCAATGCTCTCATTGCTTTTTCTAAGTATCTTTTCAATACAGATAAATGTCTTCAACATGATTACGTTCTTCTTGGTCACTTCAAGATGATGGCATAGAACAATTGTTTTCAATTATAGACTAACTGCTGGTTCCAATTATTTTATTACGACAAAAGAGGTTTTGCAAACTAATGTGATTGGCACAGCAAAATTACTAACTAGTTTACACGGATTGCCGAATTAACTATATTCTGACCACCGGTGTTCACTTTGTAGTGAAGATTTGAGTGAAGCAGATGTAGAAGTGATGGACAACTGTTTATTTTAATGATATGATCGACGTTAACCGTCAGAATACTCTAGTTTACGTATTTTGTAAGAGATTGTTAAGTTTTTAATTGCCAATTTCTAGACTAAATAAATTGCAGAGGATTGCACAATTCATCAAGCAATTTTTCTGTTACAGCTTCTTCATAAATTCATCATCAACATACTGCAAGAAACAAATTAATTGGAGTTTTTGAGTTTATTTCCTCAATATATCAGAAGCAACCGCTTTGGGGACCTTAGTGTATATGTCAATAACAATTTAAAATTTGATTAATTCCTTAAAGTTGGCATTAAAAGAAAGTTAAACAAATTCACTAAATGTGTCATTATTTTTCTATGCTAATAATTAGTATAAATTGTGGTTAAAACTTGTAATATTGAGTGATATTCAACTAACCTATTCAGAATTTCTAAATTACAAAAACATGAATGTGAATTTCAAGTCTTTTATTAATATTTATCCGCATTCAATAATTCTTATTTACCTAATGCTGCATGGCCTGCGCTTAGCATCGCATTGGTTAACTATGATAAAACCTATGGAAGGCATCCTCAAGACAAAGCAAATGATTTATAATGGTATAGCTGTATAAAATAACAAGATGTTTCTAACAAAAATTAGCAATGCAAATGACCAAGGGGGTGGCATACATATCAGGTCAGCAGAAATAACGCGTGTAACTACTCAAATCCTTTAAAATTTATTAACGTCTAAGCACACTCCTCACCAGTATGATACATTTTTCGCATTAGCACCTGTTATTAAATTAGATATGGCAACGCTATCTCAGCAAGACCGCTGGAACGTCTGCAACCATAGCAAGCATCTCATCGCTTCTTTGACAATGATTTATGGTAACATAAAACGGTTAAAATTATCAAAACTTGTTAAAATGAATGCAATTTATTTATTTCACAAAAACATTTGCACACCAATCGTTGTTTATATCTCGCCATTAATATGTGTTTTTCAATATCAATTTACATTCAGTTTTGTTGAAATCGGCTAAGTTGCTAAAATTATAAATTCAAGCAGTAAACGAAATCCTTTCCAGTATTACGACGCACACTATAGAAAACATGAGCTGAGCGACAGGGGTACTCCGGCTTCAGTAATCGGAAAACAAAACTTAAATCTACGAATTAACGATGTTGTCTAAACGCTAGTTGGCAATGCTTTTAAATGCTAGATCAGTAAAAACTCAATACAGTTCAAAAGCCTATACCTTGAAAGCTTTGGTATACCTCATTTTTGGGGTTTTCGGAAAAGACAATATATTAGTAAACTCTTGTATATAATTGCATACAGGTTATCCTTGTGTTCATGTATCCCGCGCTGGGTGGGAGCATATGGAAGTTTTATGGCTTGAAATACTTATCAGTAACTGTCTGTGTTTGTGTTGTGGTGCTTATAATCCTTCTTCTGGTGCGGTTGAATTACTTTCTACTCATTTAATTGTATCCCTTGAAGAAATTTTGGACCGCAGGAAGCGTTGCTGTTTTATGCTGCGTTGTGATTTTAAAGAATTTTATGATCACAAAATTTGCATACAGTTAAAAGTAGGCCAACATTTTAGACTAAGTATCATTGAAGAAGTATCCACGTTTCATCTACAGTTGAGTAGGATCACATGGCTATGAATTACCAGTGCTACTGCGCAACTAAGTATATCTGAGGAAACTTTCGACGCCCCTGAAAACATCAATGAGTTGTCCTTTAACCAAACCGCATTTGAAAATCTAACAGCTACCTATATATTACCAGCGCCTCCTCAAAACATCAGTCCGTTTAAAAGAGCGCAATTTTTTCGAGTCACCTACAATAACGTAGCCGCTAAAATAAAAAATCTAGTAGGGAATAAGGTTAGCAACCTGAAAAGCAAAATTCAGTTCTCAAAAATCTTAAGCCGTCCGCGCAATAACAGCCAGTTACTGAAATCATTACGGGTTATAGGCTCCCCAGAAATTTCTGACCAACTAGCAACTATCCTAAATACACCCATCCAGATTGAGGGAAAATGCATTTTACCCACAGAATGTGAAAAGAAAGAATCCCTCTAATCAGAAGTGATGACTTCCCCAAGTATCTTAGAATAAACTTACAAAATTTCCCATCCAAATGGCCTGTCAGTAGACAATCTGCCATCCTCCAGCATAAATCACGTCTGAAATCTTTAGGTAATTTTGTTTCAAAAAAGCATAAAACTTCATTAAATACAACCTACTCAACGCTAAAATTCAAAATCAACAACTGAGAGGAACAGAAGTTGGTGCAGGACTGGACGGAGAAGACGCGAAATAACAATGGTTTCCATGTTGTAGGCGATCTCTTTGTGTCTGCTAGTTGCCCTGCTTTAACTGTCTGCAAAAATTGTCATTACAATGGGCACTACAGATGCCCGCGAAATGAACCTGAACCAGAATGGCACAAAAAAGTTAGTCAATACTGTTATTCAGTACCCTCTAGATATCCCTGAAGAACCTAAAAAGCTAAGTGTCCCGGAGACGCCCCAACCAAAGGACGAGAGCACCTTTGTAAAGGAAAAAATCTACTATGGTATGCAACACCAAAACCCACCCCTTTCCGAGGCGGGTTGCTGACACTCATACGCTGTGAGGCCCCTCTTTTTCACTTAGATTCGAATGTGAAACTGCACAAAGTTTCATGTCCAAAAAATCTAAGATCTTAAGAGTAAATCACTACTTTGGAAGGGAAACCTATAAAAACACAATAAATTTCATTGCAACAAAAATAAACAGGCTAAGGGTATATTCCATAATTTGTGTTGGAGACTCAAATTGTTATTACAATGATAGTGATGTGCAAGGGAATAGGACAGCAACCAACATAACAGCAGCACGTTTTAATTATCTACAACAGCACTTGCTAAATCACTATAACCACAGCTGCAACATTGGAAACTTTGATCATACTTACCATAACAGTCTATTACTCAAGAATAGATCATTGTTTCGCTTCAACTGATTTCAACTCCAGTGCAATCCAAAGTAATTAACCCTAAAATATCGGATCATAGGCCACTTTTAACTTCTTTCGCACAAGATCAACTAACCCATGGATCTGGAATTTGGAGAATGAGGTCAGTCACTATTGAAAAATATCAGAAAGATATTTACGATTTAATTAAAGAATGTCTTCATGATGCAACCATTGATAACATTCAAATGAAATGGACTACTATGAAAAATAGAGTTAAAAGGCTTATAGCAAAGCTGCAATCATCTATAAACAATGAGAATTACTATAAGATAATTAATCTAGAAAAACAAAGATGATAACCCCTGCCATGTTGGAATATGACGAGATGAAGGGAGTTCTAGAAGACAAATTAATAACATCACAGGTGAAGTAGTTAAAACGGAGCTTGAATACGCTAGCAACATTAAGTATCAAATAAATGAAGGCAGCCCCAAGGCAATCAAAAACTATATCAACACAGCCATGAGAAAACTTAACATCCAACACGTCAAAATGGACAATGGTGTTCTATCCGAAAACATTGAAGACATAATCCATCAATTTAAGAATTTCTATTAAAATCTTTATTGTGAAAAGCCGCTTGAGATGAGTAACTTTCAGCCAGATTATTTTTTACTATCTATGGCAGACAAGGAAGGCTTATCTCCAGATATTAGTGTAGAGGGAATTATAACTGCTATTTCTAAATTAAAAAATTGCCTTGGTCTTGATGGACTATTTTTCTATAAAACTTACCAAAATCTACTAACACCTTATTTGAAACTACTCTGACTCCATCTCTGTCTATAAATCTCTTCCTAACTGCATAACAAATGCTGTTATCAAACTGATACTAAAAAAATCAAAAGACCTTACAACTCCTAAGGCATGGCGGCCAATCTCGCTACTAAATATTGGAAATATGTGGGAGCAACTAAACAGGCTTCATTAAAAACCGTAAACATTCCTTAAATATCTCTACACTGCAGTGCATAATAGACATTAGTAAGTCTAATAATCTTGTGGGGGCATTTTAAATGTGGACTTCCAAAAAGCTAATGCTTTGCCAATTATCCACCAGTCTGCAAAACTAATCCAATACAAATAAACGAAACACTCTGGAATAATAGAGATCACAGCAGACCCATAAGTTATTGTACTGTCTCTATAATCAGGGCGGGGTTCAATTATGTAATATATTCTACACACATTTAGCATACAAGATCAACTTAATAATTGCAATACTTAACAACGACAATCATCCTATCCTTCAACTTTATAATCGGATAATTGCACATAATACAAATAAAAGAAACATTCTAAATATGCTCTGTAACCTATCACTACCAAAAAATTAAAATCTTTCTGTCCTTATCTATATGACGCTCTTAACCTTTTGAAAGTGCAAAATTTCAAATGAAATTCGGAAGATTGCAGTGCAAACTTGCTACCAATGAAGCGTGACAATAAGCATCCTGATGCTGATATGAACCCACGATGTCTTGCTAATTTTGCAATTATGAAAAGAGAAAAGCTCCGGCCACTACATTTTAAGGCCAAAGGCAAACTGCTTGCCAACTTCTACTTCTCAGATGACAATGCCATAACATCAACCTTTGATAAAGCAGCTAGGTTCTGGTACATAAAAAAAGAGGAAATTGGAATACTTTATAGGACACGTACATCAAAAATCCGCTCTTACTATAAAACACTAATGTACAAGATATTACTTAACAGAATTATCAATAGAGACAAATTCTTCTATTCGAGGCTTATTTCAACTCCAAAATGCAGATTGTGCAGGAATAGTAACGAAAATCCCAAGCATCTGATTTTTCAACGCACAAGACGCTTGCCATCTGTAGTGTAATTGTATTTAGATAAATGCTTGAATAAACCCTTAATAAAGGTCTAAATAATCTGACTCATATTACCTCAATTTATTCAAGTATTATTCGAAGTATGTCGAAGATCCTTAAGCCGGCGAGGCTAGACGTCGATCATAACTCACCCACTGCCTCGAAGGAATGGAAACATTGGAAACGAACATTTGAAAACTTTATTGAAGAATGCCGCTCAATAGTTAATTTTGTTTCAGCAAATGTCTACGATTACATAGATGACTGTACTTCTTATGATGAAGTAGTAGCAACTCTTGACAATTATATATTAAAACCACTACGTAACCACTAATAACCGATCAGCGCTCTGTCGCATTTATGTTTGATAACCGTAGAAGAACTAAAATCAAGAACAGTAAAATACAACGTTGGAGGATTGAATTAGCAGAGTTCAGCTATTCAATATCATATCGACCAGGTCCAGACAACGTCGTGCCAGATGCATTTACTCGCGCTTACTGCTCTGCTCTTCCTCAACTAAAGTTGGAAGAACTTCACAACAATTTATGTCATCCAGGAGTTACCAGATTGCTGCATTATGTTCGATCGAAAAACTTACCACCGTTGTCCACGGAGGAAGCAAAGAAGATCTGTTCTAGATGTCAAATCTGCTCTGAATTAAAACTAAAGTACTATAGACCAGAAGTACCGTGAACTCTAATTAAATCATGACATCCAATGGATAGGTTGAGCATAGACTTCAAAGGCCCACTACCTACTAACACGAGAAACAAGTACATGCTAACTATTGTTGATGAATACTCGCGATTTTCATTTGCATTCGCATGCCCTAACATCAGCTCCACAACCGTTATCAAATGTCTCGAACAAATATTTTCGCTTTGCGGATTTCCAACCTTCATTCACTCAGATAGAGGCTCGTCATTTATGTCTCATGAGCTTAAATCTTACAGAGAATGGAGTATCTACTAGTACATCAACACCTTATCATCCTATCCGAAATGGTCAAGTGGAGCGATACAATGGGATTATCTGGAAAGGTGTATGCTTAGTAGCTATTAAAAGTAACGACATTGACATTAAGAATTGGGAATCAGTTCTACCCCAAGTGCTACACTCTATCCGTTCATTACTTTCCACACCGACTGGAAAAATTCCACATGAACGTTTCTTCAATTTTCCTAGACGTTCATCTGGTGTAACATCTTTACCGTCCTGGATGAAACCTGGACCTGTGTTTTTGCGTCGTTTTGTACGTTCCAATAAAAACGATCCTCTTGTTGAAAAGGTTAAATTAATTGATGTTAACCCCACCTATGCAAATATCCAGTACCCTGATGGTCGGCAATCCTTAGTATCTTTACAGGATTTGTCTCCCTGTCCAATTAAACAAGAGGGTGCTAGTGATAATCAAAATGAAAGTATAATCAATGATATATTAACGATTGGTGACACAAGTCATGAGTCGACTATAGAGCCAATGCCAGTTCCTAGCAATGAATGTTCACACTCTTGTAATGACAACATCCCACCAGAGAACGAAAACGTTGAAGTGTCATTAAGAAGATCAACACGAATGTTGAAGAAGCTGACAAAGTTTAAAGACTTCGTCATGCATGATACATAATTAAAGTGACGTGCTAATAACCTCTCCCCTGTTGGTTTTGCTTACTCCAGAACAGTTTTTTAGGAGGGAAGATTGTAGTGTTATTTTGTATTTAGATAAATACTTGAATAAAGACTTAATAAAGGTCTAAATCATCTGACTCATTTTACCTCACCATCTAAGCCACCTGATTTTAATAGTATACTCGATTTATTTTCTACTTCCAATCTTTATGAAACTGTTGATTATGTAGTGAAATCCATAGCTATGCCTAATGACATCTGCAGCTGATGGTAACTTAGCCATTCTACTTTCAGCACTCCGCATGAAGCCAGTAGTTAATTGTAAGTACAAGTGTGTTTGTGGTATCATGATTACTAATATATAATCTCTGCTAATTTTAGCTGTGCTCAATCAACAGTGTCCAACAAGTAAGTCCTGTGTGCAGGTTTCAATGCGAGTAAACGTCATTTTCCACTGAGTTTTTGTGTATAACTGTGTTTCCTTTTTGTCAATTGTGTTTCTCTTTAACTTGTATGGAATATATAGTTAGGCGTGAAGTGTGTTGTTTGTACAAGCGAAGTGTAAGGGTGCTTTTTAGTACAATGACGATAGAACTACTTGGTATGTAAATACTTTGTAAATAGCCAAAACCAAGAAAAAATGAACAGTTCTATGTCTGAGTACAATGTATGTGTAGAAAAAAAAGGCTATGAATTGGAATACTCCTGNTGAGTTTTTGTGTATAACCGTGTTTCCTTTTTGTCAATTGTGTTTCTCTTTAACTTGTATGGAATATATAGTTAGGCGTGAAGTGTGTTGTTTGTACAAGCGAAGTGTAAGGGTGCTTTTTAGTACAATGACGATAGAACTGCTTGGTATGTAAATACTTTGTAAATAGCCAAAACCAAGAAAAAATGAACAGTTCTATGTCTGAGTACAATGTATGTGTAGAAAAAAAGGCTATGAATTGGAATACTCCTGGTTAAGTAAACTAGGCGGTTTAGTTATTGTGTACCTGTATACCCATTGCCGATGAAAAACACGTTCTTTTGCTATAATTCCACACATTATTGAAAGTTCCAAGGCAACAAACTAATATGAGCAGAAACTTCTTTAAGAGGTTCTAAACTTACGACCTATGTAACGGATATATATATCTGCTATAATGAAAAAATTTTCTTCTCGTCTTCTAGTCTAACTACAAAATGCATAACCCATTTTCAATGTTGAAAGTTGTTACTAAAACTACTTACGGAAAATTTTCCACTGTACATATACTTGTAATAACTGAAAAATGGTTAATTTTAGTCTCTTAAGGATATAGTTTTACAATACAATTTTCCATCAACTTATTCTATATTTCCATGTAAAATGAAATTTTTTCGGCATAAAAATGAAATTCTTAAGGTCATAAAACAACATTCTTGAAAATAAGGAAGGCATTGTAAATGAGATAGTCAAATATATTTGGCATATGTATTGAGTATTCTTTTTTATGATAACAAGCAAATGGCTATAGCGCTACGCCCCAATACAGGTTGTTTTCACGAGCAAGGTTACTGAAATTACAGAAGTTGTGATGCGTTTAGCCGATCCTGTTAAGATTAATGCTCGCAGTGTTCTTAATTGTAATGATACTTTGGCTTCTATTGCTACTGCAAGCATAGACGAAATATGGAGCATTTTTAAAAAGCACGACCCCCAAACATTCGATTCAAAAAATAGCGGGTGAGCTTCAAAGTGCGCTCGCAGAATCACACATTATGTTACTATAACAATGGGCGCTCTGAAACGTATTTCCAAATAATTGTGCAAATTATGATAATAATTCACTATTTTAATACAACATGGTGTACAAATCAATAAATATTTGCAATTCCTAATATCTGACATAGAAATAGGGTAAAATAAATATTTTAATTTTTATAATAATAATAAGATATAGTTTACCAAATAATGTCTGTTTTAGAATTTTATACTTGTGACATACTGACATTCGAAAATTTAGGGAATTTCAAAATCTCCTGTATATTCAATTAAGAAATATTTCAGAAGAGGAATAATTTTGCTAAATTTATTAAGAAAGGTGTAGATTTCTTATAAATTAAATTAAAAAATAATTAAAATTAATTTTTACTTTCTTAAATTATTTTTGTTTCTATGGTAATGTCTGTTTACACTTATGCATATATTTTCATTAAAATCTTTTCAAATACTCTAGTAATATTTTTAAATAAGCAATTTGCTACCCTCATTTAAGATTTATTTGAAGATTCAGTGCTTTGGACTCACAGAATGACTTCTATTTTACCAAGACAGCCTCCAGCGACTTATTCATTTGCAAGTCAACCAAAAGCGGTTCAGCAAAGGGGTCTATACCGAAATCAATTAGTCAAGTATGCTTATTTTCTATTTAAATATAGTACAAGTCTACTTTAGTGACAATACAGCGGCTTCTCAATTTGGAAACATTATGTATGATCGGCGTGTTGTTAGAGGAAACACATACGCGCAGCATACATTACCTGCGGTATACTTTATTAATAATTATGAAGTTTATTTTTGGTTTTTGACCATTTTTATAAATTTTCATAAACTAATTTATATTAAATTAGACCGCTCAACCAGATCCCATAGAAATTCAAAGACAGCAAGAAGCTAAACGCCGTGCAATTGCTAGGAAGCGGGCAAAAGATCAATTGCGTCCTCGATCTCCAGAACCTGTTGATGGCAGAAAGCACATAGGTTTGCTTTATTTTCCTAAATAGTTATCCTTACATAAATACGTGCATTTTATTTGACTGAAATTTATTTAATGCCCTTATTAGGAATAAAAAGCATCTGAATTGCAAATTCCTTATTACAAATTTATTAATTTATCAAAATTATAACTTTTCTCATAATATAAGTATCAACGACTGCAACAACTAGAACTATATATTCAAATACGTAGGTTGTTTGGATCTATGCTACTTAAAATTGTGTTTCTCGTCAATTTTATAAGGTTGATGTTGTTATTTGTTCAATTTCTTTCTGTGATTTACAGTTAGCATTAATTAAACTGAGTTATTCTGCTAAATAATAGTTTGAAGTAAGAAAGACTGTATTCATCAGACATGCTTATGTATTTGGATGAGGAACTTTTCTCCAATTCAAATCAAACAGATATAATATAATTTTACTTTACATAGATATTTATTTTAGAAATGTATATTTCATACTAGATGTGTTGAATATGTTTATTCATTGAAGAATGCACCAACCGTTGTGCTATTACATATGAATGCATTATTCAATTTTTATTTAATATTGAGATATTTGTTACTATAACTGATTATTTGAACTGTTTGTTCCACAATTTCGTAATGACAATGACAATGAATTATATTTATATATCAGAAATACATCTAACATATCTCGTATACACAAACAAACGGATTATAGGCTACCAATCACTACTAAAAGGCGCGCAAGAATCTGTCTGGAAATGTCCTTTGGAATTTCTTTGATGAGTGTAGGCACTGTTTCTGGACTTTAAGTTTCAATTGAAATTTTATCTGATTTTTATATTCCAATAGTTTCCAGATGCCTTACATTAGGACATTATTTCAAAACACCACCTTACTTTTTGATAGATAACATTGCTCAGTTGAAAGAAATAGTGATTTTTAAAATGTTGTGAAAACAGAATTAAGATCTGCAAAGAGGAAAGTCTTTGTCAGGCGCCTCACTTTAATGTAATCGTGTTGTAGCAGAAAATTGCATGGTTTAATGTGCAAATATTTTTCTAGTTTTACAAATATTATTGAATCAAAAGCTTTATAATGTCAATCGCAGAGATCTGCTACCATGCTACCATAGTATGAATGACCTTACAAAATGTCTGGGTATTTTAAAGCATTATGCAGTAGAACTTGAGAAACTAAATTTATTGGAAAATCATCATTTCACTAATTTAACATAATATTGTTGTCAAAGTAAAGGTTGAAGTTATATTTCCTCCAAATGATCTGTCATCTTTATAATTTAGCTTCCTTTTAAAGGCCTTCGTCCCCGCCGCCGTA
>CABFPE010000256.1:97875-118612 GCA_900660155.1 Hofstenia miamia
AAAAGTTTAAAACCGCCGAATGCCGCAGACTTCATGACCTACCGGCGTTCATGTCTAGTGGTCAGTGTAACGTAAGTCTTGATCTAAATATACAAACAACTTTATTTGTTATAAATGTAAACCATCGTCATTTTCCTGTTGCACTAAATAAAAATACGTTGCATATCGCTTTTGATTTAATGCATTATTTGAAAACTAATCCGTTTCTAAATTCTTCCGTTCACAATTGTTACATTATATATATATATATATATATATATATTAGTGCTGGATCCGGTCAGGATAAAACCGGTTAATCCGGTCCGGTCCAGTTAAATCCGATTAATCTGCAGGAGCCGGTTAATCAGGTTAAAATCCGATTAAGTAATTCTAATTTTGATTCTCAAAATATGTTGATTACAATGATTGCGGTATTGAAAACCAATTGAAATTGTGGTAAAGGGTGCAGAGATTCCTATTGTAATTTTCATCCTAATCTACATTTTTGGCTTTCAACTTATAGGTTTGCAATAACGCGCTCATTATTTTAAAATTTATCAAATTTGTGGGAAACCGATGCATCAATTTCCACACGTTTAAATTTGGCTTGTTGTTTCTATATAGATTAGATTTCAATTCATTCATAAAGTTCTACATTTTTTATTTAATCCTTTTTATTAATAACATTTTACGTATAATCACATGTCTTTTCTTCATTAAATTTTTCATTGGCTACGATCATTCTCATCCTCATAAAAAATATAATATCTAACATTATATATATATATATATATATTATTATTATTATTATTATTAATATAGTTGATAATTCAGAAGAGAGCATTTTTCATCATTTTTAGAACGTATAAAATTGCACTACAATATGTTTGCACTAGCCTAATAATCTTATCTAGATGTTTTCTAAAGGTTTATTAATTTAATTAAATTGAATTAAATTATTAAATATCAGGGTTGTTCATTTTACATTTAAATGATTTCAATTGGTTGTTTAGATTATGTGTTAAGTCCAAGTAATTTGGAATGTTTATTAAATTGTTTTTTTTCAATCGACCGTGCTGTCATATCTGTGCCAATACCAAGGCATAATTTGCATAATACAACCTGAATTTCACAGCTAAAGTGAATTAAGTTTTTGGCATTCTGACTTCATCTGAACGCAGACATATCTAATTTAGGCTTGCGCTTAAGGTACTTAAATTTACATTTTTTCTGCAACATTTTTAAAAATATGTTTCGTGCCCAAATTTTCTATTGATTTTCACAATATTCTAAATTGTTTGCTTATTTCATGTAAAAATATACCCTTCTTTTTAAAAGTAACTTTTCTATGGACGAACTATGCCCCTTCCCAAAAAGACATTCAAATGGTTTTCTTTCAAAATCTAAAAAAATTGACTATTGGCAATGGTTTGCTGCTTAGTAATTGTTACCATTTGATTCTTCACTAATCAAGAATATCACACTTTTTTGCGTTCCCTAAAAGATTTAAACGGAATTTAATCTTTGGAAGAAATATTTTTAAAATGGATTAAAAATGTTTTTTTCAATAAAAACACTTTTCAACAAACCTGTTAAAGAGCTACATTTTTTATCTAATGGGATGATTTTTAATATACGTCCTCAAATGCGTTTAATTGGAACAATATACAAAATCAGGTGAGTCAATGCCTTATCCACACTTTCCTCTCAGGTATTTGCGTTAATGCATCACCAACGATCAGGTTTTAATTGCAACGTCCGTTAATGAAACAACTGCGTCCATAATATCATAATCGACTCAATTCCAGAATGGCATAGGAAGTAATTTCTAATGACTGTATTTCACTCATCACGAATTCTCTCTGCATTAGACAAAAAGCTCTGAAAAAGAATTTAACCATATTGCGAGCGATAAACTTCTATCCACAATTTCTTTCACCCAACGCATTCATCCACCTCTGATATTTGTAGTTGAATGTAATAATATTTCCTTGCATCCTTTCATTTTTAAACGGAATTCTTACACGCATTTCTCTTCTGCTATCATTGTGTCAAGTTTCATTAAATCTCTTGTAGTCACACATGGGGTTAAAAGTTAGCAGTCTAACAGCCTTTTTAATACAAAATATATCTTTGTTCTTTAATTTTTTCGAATTTTAATTATTATAGCATTTATTGCATGTTATTTGATATGCCTTAAATTTTAATATAATCTATGATCTGTTAATCATATTCTGTTAAATTTATTTTAATGTACATCACTGGCTTCAGGGTTTTTATTTTGATTTGATCGTGTATCAAAATATTTCTGTGTAATTATTAGTTTATGTTTAGACACTGCCAACGCTGGAAAGTGTGTTTGTGCCACGTAATCAAAATGAAGAACAAAAAATTCACAAAATTTCAGGTATTTAAGCTTGGAAGTAAAGGGTATACCATAACTTCGACGCGGTTTTTGATCTCCGATAAGTTACAGTTTAGATTCATATATCGAACTACTGCTATCAATATATTTTCTATACGCTCTGAAAAATTGTCTCACACAGTCTTTAGCATTATTAATGATCCATTTTATATTCTTTTAACGCATTAATCATTGCATTCATTTTTTTTAAATATCGGTTTTAGAATGTAATTTTTAATTGTTCGATATCTTCTTGGGTAAGTGAGATTTAAATTTCAATCATTTATGTAAGGCCCGATGGATTGAAATAACATAAGCTATTGAACGATTCAAAATTTCCGATTACGAAAAAATCTGATCATTATTATTGACAATTAAAGGAATGCCGTTTCCATCCCCAACTGCTCCCCGTGAAATAAAGATAGCAACAGAGCGTACCGTTGTTCACCTTCTTGTGCAATCACTATCGTTGCCAAGGTCACTCAGCCTATGTTATCAAGAAAAATCTAATCTTCTGGAGGTTGATGGCTAGATCGTCTCAGAAGGAGCAATAAGAAAGATGTGGAACAAGGAACTTGAAGAGATTGTAGACAGAAGAGGTTATGGTGGCAGACGGCCATCACGATCACCGGAGATGAATTCCCACCCGACTTCACGAGATTTCAAAGAATCGAGCTGCAAAAAATCATCCATCATGGCGCAGCAAAAGTTCTGAGAAGAAATGTCTTTTTCCTGTTTGTTTCAATGGTGATGATGACGAATTTTAAATGATGCTGTTGGAATTGAATGACGATTTTGATGAATGATAATGAATGATTCGATATCTATGTTAATTGCTTTTAGATGCACATATACCATGAGTATATAACTTTTGTATCAATATGCTTTCTTTTCATTAACAAATGAGTCGAAAAATATGTCAGTTTAATCATTTAACGTTGATCGAAAACCGCGTCGAAGTTACGGTACACCCCTTATTTATGATTTCATATTTTTGTGCTTTGGCCTTGTTTATGGCTTTCTTCAAATTTGACGTTTTTCCACTTATTGGTTATCTCGTTTTTCGATTCATTTTCCCGCATTCAACATTTCCCTTGCAACTGGTGAATTTGTCGCAAAATAAAGACATAATTGAAATGAGAATTATGTTCTGATTAAAATGAGATGCAAAGTATTATAATTACAAGTCCATGCATGCTAATGTAATAATTTCAAAAAAATGCAAAATTTTTGCGTTAATTAATAACCTAGTTAATAATAATGGATTGAGGAATACTCCAATGAAATTTACCACCAAATGTATTCGTTTTTCTCTTGTGAACACTTAAACCGGCTTTATCCGTAAAGCAACTGCGGATATAAGTTAGGTAGGTGGAACACTGTGGGTGTGTTGGTAGCTATCTACACTCACCACTGTTTGCTTTTTTCCAGCTTTACTTGTTGTTTTTGATCTGGAACAACCAAATGGGTTTTTTCAGCATCAATAAATCGAAATAACTTTTATGCTTTACAACTTTCGTAAAATTAAAGTTAGATGTATTTCGATTTCCAACATCTGAAAATGTCATAGATTAAGGATTCAGTGGATATCTAATCTAGATTTGAATTAGTCTCATCTGAAGTCTACATATTAATATATTTTAGATTGATTTATCATAATCTTTTCAATTGCCAGCTTTTTGCGATAATGTATTCAACTTTTCTTCAAGTCATTACTGTTATAACTGCTTTATTTTAGAGACCTTAACAAGTCGTCGTTCATCCAAACTGAAATGCAGACCAACACAACGAATCTCAAAA
The DNA here is from genome assembly GCA_900660155.1 of Hofstenia miamia. Taxonomy (NCBI): domain Eukaryota; kingdom Metazoa; phylum Xenacoelomorpha; order Acoela; family Hofsteniidae; genus Hofstenia; species Hofstenia miamia. The sequence goes on from CABFPE010000256.1 coordinate 102,059, forward strand.
GATAATATCACTTCAAATAATTACGAATCTCTATCTACAATGTATAACAAAGAATCTAACATTCCATTTACCGGAGGCCAATACAATTGGCCCGTTGATGAGGAGATCTACCCCGTAAGCCTAAAGCCACCCATGGAATCGGATCCTTCAGAACCTCGTTGTTCCACTACTGAAGAATGTAACCAATTGGAGAAGGACCTTATGGAAATCAAGCGGGAAATCATCGAAGATGACAATAACATGTATGAATCTGAAAAAGCGGCAATTTCTCATACGAATGATAATCCAGTACTAGATGCTGTGGGAGAGCATCGATTGAATGGCGTTGATGACATATCTAAGGAAATCTTGCAACGCCAAATTTTACAACAGTCGCGTAAAGCCATAGATGAATTAGAGCAGACGAGGAGGCCTTTGCCTTTGAATTTAGATCATTATGATTCTCCGAGAAAGCATGTGCCCGTAGGACTGGATCCTATCTACAAAACACCAGAGCCTAAGTATGGGATGTCTTGCGCACGTAATACAGATATTGTTCATAGTTTTTTCTGTGAAATTTGCGGAAAAGGCTTTACAAATTCCAATAACCTAAGTAGGCATAAGCGTTTGCACTTTCCTCCAAAATTTTCATGTAATTTTTGCACTCGTAAGTTTTATCGTGCGGATCACTGGCGAAGTCACGTTCACAAATGCAAAGAGTTTTGACGAACAAGAGGCATCGTTGTGCACAGGTGCAGTAAATGAACTATAATTATTTGAAGGGAGGTCTAAATTGCACATTGCAGCTTGCAAATATCGAGCATTTTTCATTCAATTACTTCTCTATAGTAATTCTAAGAAATCTGTACATAATAGTTTAAGATCATGAAGATATGTGTATTCGTATTAACATAATGTATTTAGTTATTCAGGGTTGGCATTGTGTTTAAAACACCATAATAAAAACAAGTTTTTATATAATGTCGTGCTAATGTTAAAGTCTCTAACTCTAGAATTTACAAATTTTGTAAGCGGGAAAGGGTGCTCTTCATGCAGGGTTGAAATTTGGTCCCTTTTAAGTCACTAGTCGGTTTTGATGACTTTTTGTCAGTTTTTTATTATAATAAGTTTAAAATCACTTTTTTCATGAATGACTAGATTTAATTAATGGAAAATGCCATTTAGAATGTGGAAATAGAGCAATAAGAAATCAAGATTCATAAATTTTGAAGGAAAATATTTAAAAATTTAAGGGCAGTCTTCAAAATTCCTTGTTTCAAACACATGGCTTCGCTCTCCCCTTCTGCCTTGTTCAAAGACCTACTTGAATTTCTGTATTTTTTTAAACAGGCTCTTTTGTATCCAAAATGACCTTGGTAACTTTTTTCTTGAATGAAGTGGCAACCCTGTCTTCCTGTAGGCAATTGTTGAACGCGAGCTAGACTCTCTTTGCACGAAAACGCTAATAAATGAATCCACACAGTGGCGTGCGCAGGGGGGCGCATAATGGAATGCCTCCCCCCGTCAGGTTTCCAAATTTGATTTCGACTGGGAAATCAAAAAATAGTTCGTAAAAAATTGAAAAATTTAAAATCTAGGATCGTGAAATGCATTTTTCAGGGTCTATTTTCTCAATATTTTCAAAAAACGCCGATTATGTCCCCCCATCAGAAAATTCTGCGTACGCCCCTGAATCCACAATTTGTTTCTTTTTTGCTTTTCGCTATCATTATACAGAATTGCACAAGAGCTACGTGGGTGGTCAATCTTGCAGTTCAGATAACCTAGAAAACAGTTTTCTACTTTCGATTCCCCTTATGGAAATTACGTGCGCACTTAGAGTTAGGAAAACAGAAAAATTGTTTTTCTGTATCGAGAAATAAATAATTTGTAGCATATCAATTTTTCGAAAACTTAGTAATTGAAGAATAAAAAAACAATAAACAACAAAAACTGGGTGAAATGATAAAAAACATGCTATCTTTAGTTTAATAAAAAACTTTAAAATGCCGACCCTGCGAATATTTTTTGATTAAGATTTATATTTATGTTGTGGAAGCTATCAAATGGTTAAAAAATGTGCAAATTTAGTATTTTAATGTGTGAGAACATTGTACTTTATATTTTTGTAAAATGATATTGTTAGTAAACGTTTCTTATAAAGATTAAGTTTGGAGGTCAGCTGAAACTATCAAAGCTTAATGCATCATTTTAATTTACTTTATAGCGGACAAGTGAGATTAATATTGGCATCATAAAATTCTTTCGATCAAAATTCGCAAAAGATATATGCATCTCGAATTTAGTTGATAATAGCCAATTTTAAATTATCGCTGGTAATATGATTATCATTCTAGTGTGTGTTTATGCTTACATTATTTGAAAATAATCACATTTTCTATTGCTAGAATTTGATCAGTTAAAAATAGACAAAACTTTCTTATAGATGCCTCAAAATGGATTAAACTTTTCTAACTTTTAATAAAATCCGTCAATCAATGTAGTTGGAATGTTAATTTGAAGGCTATTGATATTCAATTAACAAATTTTAACAATTGGAAGCCCATACCGGTCTATTGATCATTTTTGCCAACAAAAGGTTCGGATACATTTGCTTATCAATAATTTTACTGAAAATACCGTTGTTGCAATCTGAGACATGGTTAACAAACTTGATAATGCGTGGTGTTTCAGCCATCTATATAAATCATTTCGAAGCTTCTGCAATTTATAGGGCAAAAATAAGGGACTCCGGCTACTTTTGTACAAAATTCTTTTTATCCTAAAAAATTTCTGATAAATTTGAAATCCTTTCGGTTTAAATTAATAATCTTTTTGAAAATTGCATCTTGGAAAACATTTTAACGTTTCGTATTGTTGCATTAACATTAGAATGTCCAAGCGGTCAAATTTGACCACTTTCCACATCTTAAATGCATTTGTTATGCCTCATGTAATGAGAATATATATAGAAAAACAGCTTATTTTGTCCTGACACTTTTCTTTCATTTGTTTGTTTTCATTAGTTTTACTTGAATGTGTCAATTCTGACAACTGCATGAATTTAAGGCCGCGCGCAAACTACAACTTTTGTTGCTAAACCAATTAAGATAAGAAACCACATTAGAGGAATTCCAATTAGTTCAAAAATATCCTGTCACATTAGTTGCTATAATTGGTTTAGCAACGAAAGTTGTTTCGTTTGCGCCCTACCTAAGATTGGATTTTCTAGTGTTAAATGCTATACTAATGTATTTTTGAACAATTAAAAATAACATTGTGCATGTTTACTCAAAAAGCAAGGATATCCAAATAGATTAGGTGAATTGCTTAACAATATGGAATTTAAAAATATTGCACTATTTTTTAATTCATTTAACCTAAAAAAGTATTAGTCCATTAGATCTACTATAACTGCTTATAGCGTTTTTGTAGAAAATTGTGACGATTTGAACATTATTTATCAGAATGTCCTTTTTTTATAACATAGAAAATCGAAAGTAATCGTTAAGCAAGAATTCAGAAATATACCGAACCAAAATAGTACGTGAAATTTCATTTAGGAAATATATAGTTGAGCAAAAATTTAAATCAAAAACAAAAGTCAAGTATTCATAATTTACAACCGATTACGAAATGCCTAATGTTTTTAATCAGACTTTTATAAATTTGGGCAATAATGGGTGTCCCTGATATACGGGGCCGGCCTTAGTCCACTGCAACCTATGCGGCACTTTCATAGAGTTGGGGTAAACCAGTATAAGTTGTAATCATTTATAGTTCAGCATGTTTTTCTAGTTTTAATGTTTTTATTTTTTTGATCTAATTATAATTTTAGTCGTCGCTTCACACTAAATATCTTAAGCAATCAATAAACTGAAGGCTAATACATCCAGTGGCATTTAAATAATTCTGGTTAGGTTACTTAAAGAAGCTATTAACGCTATCTCTGAATCATTAAATTTTATATTTAATGAATGTATAAACGTCAATATTTTTCCTGATTGTCTCAAGCAAGCACCGATTTTTAAGAGATTATCCAAATTATCCTAAAAATGATAGACCGACATCAATAAATTCACCACTAAGCAAAACTTTTGATACTCTTACTTGAACAAATTTACCTTCATTTAGATAATTACAAATAATTATCAATTAGGCCTTCGGACTGTGGTTGGTTGTTATTTTGCTCACACTACTAGTTAGAATTTATGTTGTCAAATATGTAAATTTTCAATAGCTAACACGTTTTATTTAAAATGTCTTTCCTTTAAATCTATGATGCATTAGATGAAGAAATGCACAAAGTTCTTCTACTGTGTGTACTGGTGACATAATGTAATATATAAAACATTTTTTACCATTGTGTGCATTAGGCGTGAGTGGTGGCTCAATAGATTGGAAATCTGACTATATATTATAAATGATAACCGAGCTGGAAACACAAATTAAGAAACTTCAAGATGTGCAAGACAATTTATTGAATAAGCTCAAGACTATACATATACAATTTTAGAATCTACACAATCTTCAACAGATATGCGTATAGTGCGACGAGACGATCACAATTATACTAAAAACAAGATTAGTATACTGTTCTACATAATATTGACAAATCTAGTGAAAAATGAGATCTGATCAAGAAAAAGTTGAGAAAATTTTAGATTTAATTGATTGATATTTACTTCATAAATATTTTTCCTAATCTTTAAAGAATTGGAAAGCATGTTGATGGAAAATAGAGACCAATAATTATTGAATTAAATAATTATTGGAACAAATGTAAAGAATGCGCAATTTGCTTTGCCTAAAATATAAAGATAAAATATTTGTTAAGCTAACAGTAAATGAATGGATTGATTTTAAACAAATTCGGATTAAAAATTTAGAATTATATGTCGACAGCCAATTTTTCAGTCTAGCGATTGACATATTCTTGTGAGTAATAGATATCATTTTTTTTCTATGTGAATATTAGATGTATGAAATCTCAACAAAAACGGTAAGAATTTCATTTTTTACTCGTATATATTGTATCAATTACATGTATCACTGAAATTTGGCTCTGCAAGAATGAAATTAATATATTATTTCCTAAACATCAATACTTCGTTGTCGATTCAAGCCATATAGATGAATTTGGACATAGAGGATGTTCAATACATTTCAATCCCTGTAATAAATTTTGTACTATTAATAACTGCCCTATAGGTAACTTCGCATGTCATGCAATTCTAATAAGTGATTACAATGCATCGTTAGTATATTGTGTATACTTAGCTGAAATTGGTAGCAAATTCAAACTAAATATTGAGGCATACGAAGAATATATTCTGTATATTCATGATGAATTTATTAAAGTTCACAGCAAGATTGATTGATGGATATATGTATTTGGCGACTTGAATTGATCTGATAGTTATGATCAAGAGATTCCGGATATATTTAGTTCTATGAATCTCTTTCAATTCGTTAAACTTGAAACATATATTGGAGGAGACACTCTCAATTTAGTTCTTACTGATGATCATGGTTTCACAATCAGTAATTATATCAAACACCCTAAGTACCTATTTCACGGATCACTATTCGATTTTCTGCAAAACGAATCTTTCGTATTTGGATGTAAGTCAGTATTTTGAAATATGAAAATTGCAACAACTCAATTTTCGTTCTTATATTCCTTTGATATACAATTTTCACAATCCTTATTCTCACTTTTTTATTTAGAAGATTGTTTTGATGCTGATTACAACGTGAAAGAGTGGTATGCCTTCATAAAAGACTTTGTATCAATTATTGTCATAAGAAAACCTTTAAGTGTGCATGTCTTCCAAGTTATTTTTCCTCACACTCTGTCGACCTGTTCAATAAATGTGAAGTACACTAAATAAAATTTTCTTACCGAATTTTAAGGATAATTATCTGAAATTAACTTTCAAGGTTAAAAGCTCTGTTGAAATGGATAAAAATATCTTCCACTGATGTCTATTATTGTTACCAGTTTCTAAAATCACTTAATTACTCTCAAGTTTATTTGCCAATTAAATGGGAAGTGTTGAAACTTACAGTTATTATGAAACTTGTAACTTATTAGATAATACTTTTATATCTGTTTCCAAGTCCAAAAATGAAATATCATCACAATTTAATCAAAGCGCTTATAATGAAATAAATGTTTCTATTACTAATATTGATGATCTACTAAGATCTAGTAATATTAATGTTTGTGAATTGGATGGTATTCCTGAAAAATTCCAAAAGATTATAGTTTATCTGTATCAGTTCATTTATATAACTTCCTTAAAATTACCCAACGTGCTGGAACATAATTAAAGTTATGCCACTTCATGAAAAGGGTTCAAAATCAAATATAATCTATTATCGGCCGATCTCAATTTTGCTAAAAAATTCGTTGATATTTGAGAAGATAATTTTTAATGAAACACTGGTTTTTGTGTCAATTGATCGACCATTATTCAATTACCGATTTATACAGAAGAAATACGTAATTTTAACGATACGATGCAAATATTGGCCTAGCAAGTCTATACTAGGACTTTAGCAAGGCCTTCGACTCAGTACCACATGGATTGCTAATAAATATATATTATGAGATATTGGTAGTGGTGGAAACTTTCTGAAGCTTCTTGCAAGTTATCTCACTTGTCTTCGACTAAGTCTGTAGCGAGTGGAGTACCACAATATTCCTGTCTGAGGCGAATTTTATTTTTGGTCTAAACTAATGACTTAAAATATTTTTGTCTTAATACAGCAAGTATATCTTTCGAGTAAATAAGTACAGATATAAACAATCTTTTTATGTTGGCAAACCAAGAATGTGTAAATATGTTATTTTTGGGAAAGGTAGTATTTCTTTATGGATTAAAAAATTTGTTTTTAGTGCATCTAATTCTCTTAACGATCTTAGTATTACATTTACGTCAAATATGAGCTGGCTTCTTCATATTGAAACGGGATGAAAAAACAGTTCTTCTAAATTTACTTTACTTAAAAGAAACATACCTTATTCTACTTCTTCCAGAATTAAGTCCCAATTGAATATGTCCCTTTTATTTTCTGGATTGTTTTATAGATCAGTAATCGGACATGATGATATTAGTGAGATTCTCAAAGTCGAACGTTTTCAAAAGAAATGCATTAAATTGATAATGCGAAGACAAAATATTGAAGTGATCCGATTACTCTACAAATTTACCGACATCGATGAGACTTTTACTGATTACGAAGTGCTGTCTTTAACAATTAAATGTGCATCACTACATATTCAATTTAAGAATGTCGAAAAAATCAATTTATATAAAATAAAAAGGTAATACCGTTAAAAACCGAACATGATTACTTCAGATGCAAATGTAGACTGTACAATTCTTTGTTTCGTAAGTATAAAACACATGCACTGAATGATTCACTAGCAATGAAAAATGAAAATTATAATTTGTTCATTGCCTTTATTCAAAATGAATACTCAAAATCTACCAACTGCAAATTATTCTTTTTATAATTGTGTAGTGCCAGGGCCGGTTCTAAGGGGCATGACCCTTCCTGTTGGTTCACTTGACCCCTTCCTCCCGACATACTCGATTCAAATTCCATAGTATGAATTCTAATATTCTGTAACTAAGTTAGAGTGAATATATTTTAGTTAAAGTATATAAAATACGAATGCCATTCTATTAAAAAATGCAATAAAATAGTATGAAACTATTTCACATAAGTAAAACTATTATTAATTTATTCAACTTTGAGGGGCCATAGCCCCCCTAATTGGCAAATGCGGATGCAGAAACTTTAATTTGTAGTTATTCTTAGGTTGATGAAATAATAAATTGTTGATTCGAATAAATTTGTGTAGGGATTTATTCTTTTGATTTCTCCAAAGCTATTGATTCTATTAATCATGACATCTTAATGCAAAATTATCTAAACTAGGTTTTTCTCCAAGCGGTGTCAGACATCTACTTAAGTAACATGATTCAGCGAGTAAATTTTAACGATGAATTATCTAAATGGCTACCTGTAAAAATGATGTTCCTCAATGGACTATGCTAATACCTCTACACTTAATCTACAGTAGATGTAAATGACATAAAGTATGCAGCTGACTAGGAATTTTTTCAGTATGCAGACAATACGTTAATTTTCCGTGGCAACTCTTTATTAGAGGCAGCAGTTAAAATATTTTAATCGAATAATATAAATTTGTGCAAATTTTTTGCATGCATAAATTGGGTCTTGGTGTTAATGCAGTAACATGATAATTGCGGCCACTCAAGAAATTTTTAAAAAGTGGTCGCATTTCTCAGGTGCTTGCATTTGTTCAGTCTCTCTCAAATCACCAAAAATTCTTTAACATAGTAGGTACTCGTAATAAGTAAGGAACATATTATATCTTATCACATCAACAATAAAAAGATCATTCGCATTATTGCTGATATATGAATTTCATTGGAATTATTGAAAAAGTAAAATTTGTTCCTGTATATTTCCCTTATTTTAAAGTTGAAATCCAATAACGGTGACGGAAAAAAGTGATCGCAATTCACAGGTTATCTGAGAAATACCAGCATTTCATTGTAAGTAAATTTTCAAGGGGCTGTCGGAAAGTCCCCATAATTTACAGGTGGTCGCATTTGTCATGTGTTCGCAAAGATGTGTTTTACTGTAAAACGCAATTTTGCAGCATGCAACATTGATAATAAATAGACGTCTCTAGATTTTCCATTAATTTTAGTAATATATCCATGTCATCTACTGATAAATTTAAATATTTAGGAATTACAATAGATTCAAAACTTAATTTCATATTACATGTTAACGCATTGTCAAATAGTAACAATCTGTTTAAAAAATTTATTCAGAGTAACACAACACTTACCTCCGATTGCGATAATACAGATTTGCCATTCATTCATTATGAACCTATTTTTTAAACAATTAATTATCTACAATGTCATTGTATATTTCTTTAAAAAAAACTAGAATCAATTACCAAAAGAATTAAAAAAACCATTGATAAATGAAGAAATTCAAGAAGCTATTAAAATCTTTTATGCGCAAGGAAAAATTTATATCCGGAAAATCATAGTTAGGATTTAAATTTTGTAACAGTGACTATGCAATATTTCGTCAATAATAATCCATCCAAGAGCGGTGGGGCATTTATATTGTTCTAAATTCCTATTGGAAGGCTTATCGATGCCTTCGTTTCATTGTTATAAAAAGTAACAGAATATAGATTATTGTATCCTATCTTATTTTTACACCCAATGGCTCAATTTATGTTTGTTGGGGCTGGAATTTATTGATTTTGAATATTGTTCTATGCTAATCATTGTGTGAAATATACAACAGGATGGAGATCATTGGAGCTCACGATCAAGCTTTTATATTAACATGATCCAAACCGGTGAATTGACCTGTACAATGTACATCTATAGTAAATTAGATATGCCATATAACATTGCATAAATCGAAGGTATTTTTACTCTATTTAAGGCAAAGTCAGCAAGAACATATTTGCAGCAATCTTGGTGTGTTGTTCTTGTTTTTTCTGGATTGATCAGGTCGCATGTTGCTTCCTCTTTGGTAAAAGATTTTTCAAGCGAAGTGGTCGATTGAACCTCTAAAAGAGGTAACATATACCTATGATTCTTGCTTACACAACTCCTCTCCAATGAATCTTTGCAAATATAAAATAAGCTCTTATAGACGCAATATATATTAACCAATTTTTCCCTTGACCAAGAATAGTTGGAATGGGTTCCCAAAAACAGTTGCAATTTGTGCTAGAAATGTGCAAATATTGTGTTGAAAAACTAATGACGTATTTTATACAGTAGTATAATTTGATGCACCTATATCTTAATATATAATAAAAGGCTTCTAAAAGATTATTTCCCTCCAGAATCTTATAGCAACGCCTTAGCAAGTAGATAATGGTCTCAAGCACACCTCTGAAGAGCCGAGAAGTGCTCAAATTTTCATGTTTTATACTTGACTTATCCTTGTCAATTTTTGCGTGGTGGTAATCTTGGACTTTCATTTGCATAATTTATGCAAAAAAATTGCATAATCTAAATGCTTGATACATAAGCTCATCTTATGTCCCAAAGTTTCATCATTTAATTATTCAGCAGAACTACCACCACTAATACCTTCTATCTACCTTAAATGTGTAGACTTATTTAAATATGGTAAATTTTAACATAAAATTTAGCTTAATTTACGAATAAAATTTAAAGTATGAAATTTTAAACTTTAAATAAATAACGCATGATGCTCGCAGAATCAGTGGCGTAGCCAAAGGTGGGCATGGGGTATGTATACGCCTTACCACATGAATAGAAAATTTCAGCCCAATCATGCCCTGGTAAATTTAAATTAATGTCATATTGCCCTCTCCCCCTCATTATTGTATACTTGCACAAATTCGCTGGTTGCTGGGCAAGGTGAACTTTGACTCTTGTGAATGGCTACATTGTAGTTGGGTGCTGCGTCTACAAAACACAAATTAGTTTAGGTCAGTAATCGCCCACATGGTCCTAGTTTGGTTTATCGTCTGAACATTACGTGTCAAATAGGTTAGAAATTTATATTTGAATAGTTATTTTATTGTGAGCACTTCAGATTGTATACATAAAAAATAGTAATTACACCTGCGTTGTTGATCGATACATTGATGTAAATTTCAATCTTCTTTTTGATTAATCCCGAAGTTTTCTGAAAAATAAATCTAAATTACTGAAAATATAGACAAACTTGATTCTCAACTTTTTTTAACAAAATTTTGACAATTGGAATTTCTTGTTAAGCAAAAATTGATGTACAGAATGCAAGAATAGGTCACAATTAAATAAACAAATAATTTTTCAAACTTTTTCACCACCCTACTTTTATATGCAAACTTTTTTGTCAATAGACAAAGTTCACGAATAACAAACCTTTGTTTAATATAGGTTTTCCAAGGTTTTGTAAGCCTTAGTATAGCTTAATAACTATTAGAAGTAATGCATATGCTGTCATTTGTAAATATTTAATGTTTTACCTATACCTATAATCCTATATAAAAAACTTATACTTGCATCTTAAAATGGCCCCTTAAAATATTTTTTATTGCAAGAGTTGGCAAGGATAATTTTTTCTAGTACATGAAAATATTAAAGTTTCACCATATTTTCATATAAATAAATATTATTTTTTTTCTGGTAATTTTGATAATTTGATGCTGAGCACCTTACAACATTTCTGTCAATTTCATTCATCTGCCTAGATTTTTAGTCAGATCATAAAGCCAATAATCCTCTATATGTCCATGAATTTATAATCGAATTTAATTTCATGATATTTTCAATTGGATTTTCAAAACAATTGAAAAATTTTAAATTTTCTCGCTACGCTAAGCGCAGAATGAATACAGTCAGCAAAATATGAATGAAATGGAACCAATAAATAGAGCATTCCGAAATATAAAAGCAATGATAAATTGACTACATATCATCACAAATACAAATTAATTGTGGGATATTAAGATTATTATTCGGAATAATCAAATTTGCAATTGTGACATTAGGAGGTTATCTAGGATTCTCTGATGGGGGACATCCAAATTGCAATCATGTTGAGTGTTCAATTACTTGACAGAACCTTCCAGAAGCTGCCAAAATATTTCAAATATAGGCCGTTAAAGTACAGTTTACCATCCTAATTCTTATTTTTTTATATTTTTTGTCAGATGTTTTATATTTAGACTGAAAAAATCAAAATCGAAAGACTATTTGAAATACATAGTCATCATTGACTATGCGGTGCATTTATCATGAAACCAGAAAACATGAATTACACTAAATCCAATCTTCACTGCAAATCAATTTTGGATAAGGAAGCAGGAGAATCATCACTTTCAGCATGTGTAAATTTGTATTTGTTAACAAAAATTGAATTACCTTCGACCAGATGCACTCAGTCAAACCTACTAAATGGTTTTTGAATTATTAAATGATAATATTTCAATTTGTGCTAAAATCATATTAAGTATAGATTTGTAAATACTTACATGAAAAACAACCATTTTCAGGCTATATATGCATATAACTTTTGTATTTAATACAAGCTTTGGGGTAGTTAGTATACCATTTCAACTTGCCCCAGCGCTAGGCTTCCAAACTGCCTCAATTGGAATTTTTCAGTAAAATTGTAATATATCTTGTGTCACTAAAGCCATAGCACTTAAATTCAACGGTATAAAAATTTTTCTAACTAACATTTATATGTATTCAAAATTCTGATATAGATTACATGTAAATATCCACTAATTGAAAAATAAATAAATCCTCCAAACTTACACTTATATATCTAAAAATTAGCATTGTAAAAATAATATAAAGAATTAATATATCAAGCAATTCTTAAAAAAGAGGAATGTCACATTAATTTAATGATAGACGGTTTACATAACTCACTAAACAATTGATAAGTTCGAAACGTATTCCACCTAGTCCCGATCGGTTCTACAATTCTTTAATGAGTCTTTTAGCTACATATCACTTGCACATTTAATAATATTATGTGTTTGTTTATATAATTTTAGGTTATTAGTAGATCAAGTCCATGAATTCAAATTGACTTGATGTAGAAAGGTCTAACAATATTGATATTCTTATTGACGTATCATTCCATTAGTATTCTAATTTGAACAATTTTTATTTACATATTCACAAATTAGGGTAAGGCTTGAGCGTGACAAGCATCTGCAACATTAAGCTATGCTTTTTCATAGAAGAGAACAACAACAAAATCAAAAACAATAACAACAAAATGCTTTATTAGCAAAAGTGTTTTTATAAAATAGTACAATAAAATATTTCAAATATTTACATAAACTCAATTTGCACTGCTTATCCGCACGTCCCAAAGTCCTTTTGTCTCATAAAGGTGTTGTTTTTTAATAGTTTTTAAATCTTGCAGCATTTGGCGCTGATCTTATGTCTAAATCGAGATTGTTCCATACTTTACAAACTACATTTGAAAATGATTTTGCTAAGTAAACTGATTTTATCGAATTAACAATCAACACTTGCTTATTTCTCGCATTATATTTAATATTAAGTGTTGGGTCTTTTTGTCTAATTAGTTTATATAATTTACAAAGTAAAAGGTACTGCGTGGTATAATTCGGTGATAAAATATTACATGATGATAAAATATAAAACCGTATAATACTTAGTTTAAAATTGGAGTGTATTTCTAAGATAGCCTAAAATGGAACACAAACATAAATTCAATGATTTCTAAAGTATCCAAAAGACTACATTACCTTACTCTCTTAAGACGTTCAACTATTTATGTTAAGGATATGATGTACAAGGTAACAATTCGCCCTGTTCCTGAATGCTGTAGTCCACTTTGGCATTACTCTATAACAAAGAATCAGAAACAGGCGTTAGAACGAATTCAGGGCAAAGGCGATTTAAAATAATGATACCTAATATTGATTTTGAAAGTGTATGTAATAATTATAAGATGCAATCATTATATGATAGAAGACAAATTCAATGTGAAAAACTATGGAGTAAAATTACAAAAAATTTCAATCATCCTCTACACCATCTAGTTCCCCCTGAAAGAGACATAAATTATCCACTAAGGAATTCAAGACTATGATTCAGCTTATAGAACAAAACGATTTCTCAATAGTTTTGTTTTAATTCAATCAGGAAATGAAGACATAGATTATGGTACCTATTAATTTTTATGTTGGCTATTTTTCTCTCTCTATTTGAACTTGTTAACTATTTTCTATATTTTTGAACATACACGTAAAACGAATTCATCTCATCTAGCACCATATTTAATGAAATATTAGTGATTTGTTTTGTCATTACGCGCAGGTGGTAAAGCATTATGTTATATTTCTCACAACGTACTATGTTGTTAACTTGGCAACATTAAATGGCGATACATTTGCGTAATTCAATAGGTACGTTGTTAATTATACACAGGCCTTTTTTAATGCACTGAGTTTGAAGGCATAAATGAATTCTAAATTTTCTTCTCTATAACTTGGATATTAAATTATTATGGTATTGGATTCCACGCTTCAGTCCATGTACATGTATATATAATTCAAATATAACTTGAATCAATATATTTTTCTGATTGGAAGTTTTTTCTTACAAGCAGAAATATTTTAGTATTGTTCAAACAAATAGTCGGTTGTATTACTGCAGAAAAAAAAATAAAAAAAATGGTTATATATATTTGTTAAGATTTTCATGTAACTAATCTCTTTGAAATAATGACAAATGACACTAGTATATAAAATTTATGTATATATATATATATATATTCTTGCTAAATTTTTGGGTTTGGTCAAATAATAAAACGACATGAAATTAATTGGGTCCATTTTCCAATGTAATTTGGGTCATGAATGGATCATTAAAATTCATTATACATACAGGTTCAGTAGAGTTATATATTAAATGTATTCATGAATTTTTTTAGATTTCAGCATAAAAACATTTGCTTTTTAGCACTATTTATCCATATTTACAATTTAAAGCATTTTATGTGTGATTCTTTTCAAATGTGTTTAGGAATAAGTGCTTAGATCCTTTTTGACGCAACTCTATATACTTAAATTGGGTTGGGTCAAAATTTATTAGTTGAATTTTGAGTTGAGTCAAAATATCTTGACCCATTTACAACTCTGATATATACATATATAAATTATATATATATATATATATATATATATATATGAATAATATTACCTTTTCCTTTAGAACGAAATCCGAATTCCGCTATCCCGGGTATTGGTATTACCAAGTATCCTCAAATAAGAAGTTTTCCAGCTGAGAGTATTAACAACTGGACTATTGTTATAATGTGTCGTTGACTATATTTTAGATACATTTTCCCATTGCAGTCGCATCTATCCACATCCCAAGATCGAAAAGCGATGCTATTTCGACGGAGTTCATCGAAGCACTGCTGAAAGTGAAAAAGAAATAAAAAAATTTCGGGATGTATACACCTGTAAGTTGTTTCAATAGATTGGATGATACAATAATATTGAGTTGTCATTCCTTTAAACCAGATCTATACTCTTAGCCCATATTAAGTTTAATACGATTAAAACCTTAATGCAATGTATCCGAAACATCTTTCTCTCAGAGCATATTTTAAAAAAAAAATTTGACACTTGGAAAATTTGAATATCAAATATATTAGAATAAATCAGTTTTATTTATCATAGGGTAAAATTATGATAATATTGCTTAAGTAAACTTATAGTATTTGAGTATTTATCATAGGAGTTCAACAAAACTGTTTTTGAGAAACATGTTCTTGATGTTTTTGGGTAGGACGTATCTTAGAAAGAGATTTTTTATGAACTCTCCTTGATTGAATTTATTTTCAATATTTCTTGCCATGAACCTAATATAATAGCTTGGGAACCAGCTTACTCCTAAATTATATATATATATATATATATATATATAGTTTCTAAAATTTTCGCAAAAAAATAGATTAAATTAAGAGTCAGAGCAAATATATTGCGCAATATATGTATACAAAAAATCTACAAACTAACACATGGCAAAAAAATAAAACATAAACAAATAATTAACTACAAATTGATATATAATAATATAATCAATGTTTGAGTGAATGTTGGATGTATCTTTCGAATGCATGAAGTGTATCACCGTCCCCTAATGTATACTGTTGTATCAGAAAAAGCAATAGAAAAAATTTTAATGTCAAAATATAGTGAAGAATATGGACAAAAAGAAGAATNAATTATATATATATATATATATATATATATATATGAATAATATTACCTTTTCCTTTAGAACGAAATCCGAATTCCGCTATCCCGGGTATTGGTATTACCAAGTATCCTCAAATAAGAAGTTTTCCAGCTGAGAGTATTAACAACTGGACTATTGTTATAATGTGTCGTTGACTATATTTTAGATACATTTTCCCATTGCAGTCGCATCTATCCACATCCCAAGATCGAAAAGCGATGCTATTTCGACGGAGTTCATCGAAGCACTGCTGAAAGTGAAAAAGAAATAAAAAAATTTCGGGATGTATACACCTGTAAGTTGTTTCAATAGATTGGATGATACAATAATATTGAGTTGTCATTCCTTTAAACCAGATCTATACTCTTAGCCCATATTAAGTTTAATACGATTAAAACCTTAATGCAATGTATCCGAAACATCTTTCTCTCAGAGCATATTTTAAAAAAAAAATTTGACACTTGGAAAATTTGAATATCAAATATATTAGAATAAATCAGTTTTATTTATCATAGGGTAAAATTATGATAATATTGCTTAAGTAAACTTATAGTATTTGAGTATTTATCATAGGAGTTCAACAAAACTGTTTTTGAGAAACATGTTCTTGATGTTTTTGGGTAGGACGTATCTTAGAAAGAGATTTTTTATGAACTCTCCTTGATTGAATTTATTTTCAATATTTCTTGCCATGAACCTAATATAATAGCTTGGGAACCAGCTTACTCCTAAA
>CABFPE010000256.1:123753-152060 GCA_900660155.1 Hofstenia miamia
CAAATCAAAATCTTCTCCCATAGAAAAAATTGTAGACCCGATGGAAATCAATACGTCTCTGATTTTGAAATTTCCAATATTTTAAATCAAACATTTGCAAACCTAGGTAATTATGACGGTTCTCAAACAAAATTCCAGGAAATAAATCCTAATAGGCACACCCCTGAATTTGGTTTTCGCTTTATAACAAGTTTTGAAGTAATTAAAGCAATTAAGAAACTAAAATCTAAAAAACTACTCACGTGTTAAATTCAATAAAAATATCACGAGTCAATCCTTTATTAATACTGCAATTTATAACTGGAATATATTGCCAAAAGAAATGAAAATAATAGACAACCTTAAAAAATTCAAAAAAGAATTAAAATTATTATTTCTCAAACAAAAGTTTATATCAGGTAGATCATGGATAGGATTTAAATTTTATAATAACGATTATACAATAAATCGAAATTAGTAAGCTATCCGTAGTCAGTGTATTTTTTAGTCAGTGTTTTTTATTTATTTCATTTTTGTTATTATGCATTTTTGTACATAGTAGTTAATGACGCTATTCATTTGAAATATCAGTAAAATATTGTAAAAAAATTCAAATGAATATAGATTATCTTATCTTATTTTAATTTACTAAAAAATTATATAAAATTGATTTCTTGAAGTTTAAGATAGTATTCAATGTTTTTTCTAAGCTTGTCTTAATTTCTTAATATGGTTAAGTCCATGTTTAATTTAAATAAATAAATAAAATCTATATTACTAATGACAAATACAGTCATAAGTCAGTATTTACAATAATTTTAAAATAATGGGTAGCAATCAAACAACATGCAATAGAGGAAGAAGCGACGGTAGAAATTCGGCTAAACATCTGGTAGTATTAAATTTTCTCTTGTATGGTAAGAGTGATGTTTGGATGTTAAATTAATAATTAACTCGTGTAGTGGATGAAACTTATCACCGCAGATATGAGCATACATTCTTTTATATTCTTCTTTTAGCAAGTCAGATATTCGATACTCTCTGATTGTCCAATGATATTTCCATTATTTTAAATCTGTCGAAGACTTGAGTTTTCACTACCGTATATAACCAGACCATAACATATTTTGAACACAAAGATAACACCTTATCAATTTCTTTTATTGAAAACCTGACTGACGCAAATTAATCAATATGTATTGTTTCTTTTGAAGAGAAGTAATAATTTCAATTACATGTTTGTCGAATAAGAGATTTTGGAACATAATACCTAGAATACATTTGGACACATTCTGCGAAAGGTCAGTTGAAATCAGGGTTGTGATTGCACGATTCTGAGCAATTTTTCTCGTGTATCGAGTAAATGCAATGATTTCACTACATTTTCTTTCATTTAAAGGTATCCCTTCATTTCTAGGCCATTGCCTGACATTATCTACTTTCACTTGTGCTGGAAAATTCTGACCATTCACACTTAATCAATACTGGACATATTACTTTTGTATAATCTTCATAAGTGGGATGTATTACTATGTGAAGTGAGACTCCTCGATTTTACATTCCATAAGTTAGGTCCATTAACATTACCCTGACTTTTTTGTTTATGGTAATCCAATCAGATATATCCCCTATATGTCTTACCTCTGGCATACTAAACACGTATCATTTAAATGTTATGATTGCTTTGATACTTCAAAAAGAGAATTTATTTAACTACTAATTATTACAAAGTTATCAATAAACATACAAAATTAGCATTATAATTATTCAAAATCATCTACAAGTTTACAAACTCCAATTATTTAAGTTTTGCTATTACTATCGCATTATTAAAAATGTATTAAATTCATATTGCATGATTAAACGTTATCAACAAATTTACAAAATAATTAAATAATTTTCAATTATTGCGTGGTAGAATTAAAGTTGCTGGAATATTTGTTGAATAATAGAGATGCAACCTCACCATCGAATCTTGATCTTGACCTCGTAAACCTGAATGGTCTGAGTTCGAACTCGATCTCTATTGCGAAATTTTAATCGAGGTCGAGTTCACAAATATTCTTGCATGATTACTGTGTTTCTCTAAATGTATTATTGTATGCAAAATACCAACAAAAGAAGTTCTTTATTCTAGTGCCTAACTTTGAATATGCATAAAATCATTTCAGAAATAAGTACTGCATTCTTGATCTTGAGTCATCTTACTTAAATTTGACACTACACATTTTTTCCTATTAACCATAAAGTAAGTTTGATCCAATTTTTCTTTGATACGGTCAAATGATATGTTTCAAAATTATGAAAGAGAGTTACATACAATGACCGATCCAAAATCGAAAAAGCCTTGAATTAAGTAGAGTTAAAATCCAATTTTGGAATAGAAAGTTAGTGCTCTGCTGATTACTCAAGCATCAGTTGAATTTGGATTGTCTGCACTCAAGTTGTTATCAACAAAAATGCAAGAAGGCATAATGGACAGGGTTTTGTTTGAAGTTTCATATCAGTAATATAATTTGTATAAGATAACACAGTGTAACAAAATTTCAGTTTTTCCTGTTTATTTTTCAATGTTTCTAGACTAAATCGCTTAGGCTGATTGTGAAAATCATTGTCTGAAAAAAGCAGTGATTTCTTACATCTAAAAAATCATTTCAATGCTCACATTCTTATAATTTCCTATGTATGATACATTGGACATGTATAGTCAATTAATTTATTGCTTCAATCTGAAGAAATTCCAATCCCAAAGCCCCCTCAAGGAGTGGAAAAAAGGTGCAACTGAAGATAACACAGATGACAGTGAGTATTCTTCCACAAGAATCACTGGAAAAACACCACGTTTCCAAAAGAACAACATACTTGAACGTTTTGGATTTTGCTTCCAACACATTTTCTATATGTATTTTAAATTTCCACTCTAATAAACCTAAAACAAGTATTGACTGAGTTATTTAAGATTAAATTTTCAAACCAAAAGTAATTTAAATCACTCATCATCAGTAGCAAAATCACTAAGAAATTACTTCTTACACTATTGTGATCAAATAATTTATATTTTTGGAATTAGTAGCATCAACTTTGTATATTATATCCTAAATTTACAAAATTAATTATGTAAGTAAATTACATGCCTGTGATCTCCTGTTCAATCGCTTGCTCACTCGCAAATTGGATTTTGATCCATTGCTGCTGAGCTTCAAGAAATCTTTGATGTCTTTTCTCTTTGCTGAGCCCTTCTCCAACTCTTCTATCTGCTCCTAATTTATCTCCTGTGACTACTCGCTGCCGTAAAGCTTGACTTGTTTTTATATTTTTGTAGTGTCTGCCTTCAGCGGCTAAATAAAGTCATTCATTATTATCATATTAAATCAGCATTACAGTGATTATAAAAAAATTAATGAATAAATTTAATACAATGTANTTGTAGTGTCTGCCTTCAGCGGCTAAATAAAGTCATTCATTATTATCATATTAAATCAGCATTACGGTGATTATAAAAAAATTAATGAATAAATTTAATACAATGTACAGCGTAATGAATAGGGCAGTTTTTTTGCTGGACAAAAAATGTCAAATTTTAAGATTAAATCAGAAAAATGTCAAAACTTAGTTTTGAAAAAATGGTGAAATAGTCAAAATTATAAATTAAATACAGACTATTTTTGACTAAATGAGTTTTTGCTTTTATATTTTAATATGTCTACGCCAGTGTAAGCATTGAGCTAATTTTAACTGAGATAAAGCATCTAAATCATGATTTTGGCTTCTTTCACATATGCCTCATCGACATGGTTTGCAACCACATTGATTTCAATAGACTTGAAAGTTTCCAAAGAAGATGCACCTGATGGATTGTTAATGAAAATGGTTACAAAAACCATCTGTTACGTTTAAAACACCTTCCACTAGTCCAAAAGCGCACCTTATATTCTTAAACACACAACTTTATAATGAATTTGACATTGATGTATTCAACTTCATCTCATTATATGCTCCAACTCATGATAATTGTAGATCTTCGCCGATATGTTATTCTTATCAAGAAATACGAGAAAACAATCTAAAAATAACTTTTTTAATCGAGTGATTCCGTTTGCCAATTTTGTTCATATGAAATCTGAAATAAATCTCTTTAGGAAGCTAAAAAGGGTTAAAAGACAATTAAACCAGTTTTTTGGGTTAATTCAAGTTCGTTTACAATGAAAATAGCAGATGTTCTCACCAGCTTGTATGCCTAGGCACCACCTATCGTCTACGGAATAGCATATTTTCATTCTACTAATACTTTAGTGTTTTATTTATATAGTTTATCATTTTCTTTAGTGAAAAACTCCATTTACTACTACTACTACAAAAGTGCTGAAACCTCAAAAACGGGCTTGTCTAAACGCATAAGCCATCCTTCTTGCATAATGCCAAAATTCAAAATCTAAGCCTCTTCTTTACCAAAAGGAATTCGAGTGCGAATTTGTAAATTATGTGATGTGTTTGTTAAATGCGGAGAAGGCTTTCGCGTGGAAAGTCACCATTCGTCAGCAAATCACAAAAAGCTTTGTTACAAAACCAGTAAAACATTTCTTTGAGCAGACATCCTCTTAAAAAGCTTCAAAATAAAGCAGTTTGTCAGCTCTTCATGGACCTTGGCCAACCTTTGCCAAGTGTCAGCGCATGTCGTGAACTGGTTAATTAAGTCGCAGAAATACAAAGACAAAAGTTGAAGACTTTGCTTACCAGCAAAACTATTTTTATGGCTGCAGATGAAAGTAAAGTTAGGGACTTCAAATACATTAATGTTTTTGTTGGGGATACAACAGTCCCAGAAAAGACACTTCTTGTTGACAGTTCACTAGTTGACCTGGTAACTGGGAAAATAGATATTATCAAGGTGTTCGAAATTGAACGTCAAAACTTTGTTCTCTTAATTGCTGATGCCGCGAGGAATATGACTGCACACTTCTGCTTTGAAGATTTTTTATCCTCGACTATTCCATGTTACTCGTGTAGCACATATACTACACAACTGCGGTGAAAAGAATCGCAGCCTATTTCCCAAAATGGACACTCTGATTGCAAGTGTAAAAATATCCATTGTGAATAATCAATCTCGTCGAGGAAAGTTCGATTAAATTGGTGGTCCGCCTCAACCTGTAGTTACGCGGAGGGGACATTCCTTGAAGCTGTGGAGTCTTATTCTAAGCATTTTCTACAAATCTACAAAATCGTAAACTCCTTTGATTGAAGTGGAATTCTAATGAACAATACAAAAGACGATATCATCAATACGTTTCTCACAATTTTTTATATATGTATTGAGATATTCTTTTGAAAAATATACTTTGAAAGATATCTATCTACCACTGGTGGCAAAATTGCAGGTAAAGTACAAGAATAGGCTATGATTCCATGTGGATGGTTAAATAAAGAATAATAAGTAGCAAGACATGCCGAGACCTTTGTGAACTTAACGGGCTTATCGGGTGTGACTATCATGTAATTGTGGACTTCGACCATCAGGTCATGCAAGGATGTCTATCTCTGACGTCATTGGAATATGTTCTGTTTTGTTGACTAACAAAATGAATTTGCAATCTATTGTTTAAAGTGTGACCAAATTTTTAATACAAATGTCATAAATAGTTGAATTGATAAATATTTCCAACTAAAAATAATCTTTAAAATAAAAATACATACTTCCACAGACGCGTACTCTCACCATACAGAGAAAACGCACATTTATAAATAATAAATTTATTTTCAAAGAAAGTGTAAAATGCACTAATAAATTATGATCAAGTTCATATAACGATTCATCTACACTTCAATGAACAATGATAATATTCGTCATAACTTCATGTTGGGATGAGAATGCTGTAGGAAACAAAGACAATGTGTATTTGCACGTAATAAATTTCACACGGTAGTATCTAATTAATGAACAAGCAAATCAAACGAGGTGATGTTCACAGTATAAAACATGACAATTAAAAGTTTATACAAATGCAATTAAAAATGTGTATTAACAAATATACAACGTTTTTATTTATGATAAAGTATATAATTAATTTAACATCGGATAGTAAACCCACAGCAATTCGTTAAAATAAAATTGACTACGTTTTTAAAAGAAGTATCTGTAAAACTAACTAGAAATAGTATTGCAAAAAGCGTTAACAATCAAATCAAAATCTGAGATTTAATTGTAAGAATAGCTCACCAAAAAGTTTAAAATCTTTCAGGATAGTTGTATTTTTTCATCAATGTGAAATTCCATTATGCCGGCTGTGTATATTCATACGTGTACAAAGTTGTACTTCTTCAGACAATGTCAACACTACATAGTTTTTCATCTATATCCTATTGCTCAAATGTCTTAATGTATCCAATCGAAAAGATTGTCTATCACAAACTATAAACACAAAATTTAAGTCACTATATAAATTAAAAATATTTTCAAATCATATAAAACTAAAATTGTTGCACAAGTTGGAAAATAATCTCAATTATTACTACAGCATGTTTTTTCCAATTTATAAACTTATTTAAACGATAGATGCTACAAACCTATTATATTAATAATGTAAAACGATTTATTAATCACCGTCTTTGATACAAAAATACTTTTTCAATACGTTTTTCTCATTGAATTTAAAAATAAAATATTTGCAAGTAGGAATTTCTAATCAAACGTTTCAAGATTGTTGATAACATGTTTTGTTATTGATATTAGTGTTGTAATTTGGTTATTAACGTTTATTGATACACATATACACAACATTTAAAAATAACGAATAACTTATTTATTTTACATTTTAAAAAATTGTTTACCCTTAAATTTCATCATTGTCTTTTACATTAAGAGTTAAATAAATACTGCTAGTATCATTGAAATGAATGAACCCACCATTTGATGTATTAAAGCTAATTGTAATTCTATCAATGAATAACTTTGAAGTTGGTTTATCAATTACATGAGTCTTTTCATAATTGATGAATGGTTGATCGTTTACGCTATATACTGTGAAAAAGGGTATTTCATCCAATAACGGAATGCTACCACTCTGATAATGCTGACTTTTTTTACTACACCAAAATGGTACTCAGAAATATAAAAAGCTTGTGCAAGTTCTTTTGTCATCACTGCAGCAAAAAAAACACTACAATGCCTCATTCCCGTCACCATTCACAGACCATACTATTAGTAAATATTAATATAAAGTTAACAAAGAGTATTATACAAACGAAAACCAAAGAAAACAAAACCCGGAAACTTCCAGCAAGCTCCTAAACACAAAGTTAAATATTTACAAAGGACGAAACAAGTAGACATAAACACACGAAGAAGTAACAGAGGTACTGACAAAACTTAGCAATAAATGAACACACGGACAAAACAAGGAAACGAAACAAAAAACAAACCAAAATCTAAATCAAAAGAAATAAGTTAAATAGACACTCATTCACACATACTTACTGAGGCGTTAAAAAAGGACCGATCAACTATCTTTCTTAGCACAAGTGATAATTTTCTAAAATGTTTATATGAACATTAGCTAACTATATTTTTTAGTAAAATTGGTTAGAAGGAAGTCTCTATTTTTGCGGTTCACATTAGTGTGTACCAGAAGAAGTGTCCCACATTCTCAGCCATTGTCAAAAGTTGTCTATAGAACTGAATAGAAACCATACTAAATATTTTTGAATTTTGAAATTGGGTTGAGGTGGTTCACCCCTAACTAAGTGGTTTTTGCTTTTGGATAGGAAGCAATATTTTATAAAATATCCATATCACAGGTTTTAGAAAGCTGATTTTGGGTTTAAGAGCTAGAAAATATGTTCTTATGTTGACGTTGTGAATGAATACATATCCTAACTGCTTCAGTTTTTGGATTTTTACTAAAAATCTGATTGTATGCAAAAATTACGACTAGACCACGATAAATTCTGTGACCTAGGTACCTTGGGTATTGCTAAAAATTATAAACTACTATTTTTATATTGATGCTTTTTAGATTTGTCAAATCGAGGTCCATATTATTTTTCAAATGGAAAACTTTAAAATCAGGACAAGTGCTGGCAAGAACATAGTAGAGAACATTGCCAAGTGAGTAAATAGTTCTTCAAGACTGCCTTGAGATGGCAAGATTATTAAAATCGTACGTTCTCTAGATAAATCCGAGGAAAGATGACTATAAATATTCATCAGAATCATGAGGATGTTTTACAAGGTATTCCAAAGGGTGACATTGGAACTTCTAACAGCATAACTGAAGTAATTAGTAAAAACTGTCTAATCTAAACATACCTAAATCTCTCAGCGTAGGACTGGTTTTTGATATTACTAATGCGAAGCTGCTGCTATTTTATTAGTTCAGGAGGTTATTCAGGAATGGTGCTCGTATCTGTACTTATTTTTGTTCATTTGTTACCCACCTCCTCTCGCTCTGCCAACTGAGGAAGAAGAAATTGAACCGTTAGTGAATGATCCTAAACTTCATGAAGCATTTGATGAAGACCGAAATAGTGCTGAAGATCCGGGTTAGAAACACATTGCTATGCCATTTTAAGACTTGAAATGAATTCCAAATTTTAATGACAAGAACTTAATCACACATAACAAAATTTGAGTTACTATACAGTCTTGGATGCATGGTTCAACAATTGGAATGATGCAAGAACAAATCTTAGTATCAAATAAAGTTAATAAAAAGATAATTAACAGATTTTTAAATGGATTGTAGTAAGCCTGAATGAAACAATCAAGAATTTTCTTGAATAAAGAAGATTTGGTTCATGTGTATCAAAACAAAACTGTACTGATTAAGAAAATTTGCGTCAACATTTTTTAAGATTGACACAACATAAATAACAGTAGATGCACAAGTTTGATATGGAATGATGGTTAAACTTAGAAATACATTAGTTTTTCCATAGTCTTGGGCTACAGAAACAAAATATAGCAATCATAGGAAATGAAATATAAAACATATATAGAACTTTCCAACACTTGCTTTGCCATTGTTGATTTTTGCTGTCTACTTCCATAAATTAATTTTACAGAAATTTTCAATTCAATACGTTTTTAGTTTTTCAATAAAAGTACTACATGCAGACAAACTATTTGGAGGCCATAACATTAAAAGATTGTGAAAAAATACCTATATCAAAATCAGCTATTTATACTGTTTCTCCATAAAATTATTAAAAGAATAGTAAAAGGGAACTCTGTCTATAATCGATTTGGAGCTTTATACGTAGCTCATCTTTCTGTCGGATGTTGGCTTCTGTGTCTATTCGTAACTCGCCGTAATCTTATCAGAAATTTTTTTCATAAAAATGAATTCGAATTTATTTTATACCAATAATTTTTTAAAATTGTAATCTTTATACTGATTGAATTGTAGGCTACTATGATGTTAAAAAATTAATGTGGAATATGCAAATATTATCATGCTAAACTTCTTTTGTCTCGAAATTATTGATGACGTGCCTAAAAACTGTAAATATATTCCTACCATGAATAATTGGGAAGTCAATAATTTTAAAACTATTTCAAAATATACAACCGTAGGCATTTGTTAATTTGTTAATGGAATCTCAGTAACTAGGCTTACCATGATTGATACAAAGGCTTGATAAAGTTTTTCAGTTTTCCTTTATATTTATTATATAATTAATATTGACATAACGTTTCGAAGCAAATTTGAATAAATGTAGATGTTGCTTTTTAAAATTTTACTACCGAATATATAATACATGTTACCGAATATTATTGAAAATGTACATATAAACTAAATATATTCTGATCTTTGTAAAGTATTTCAAATGTTGTAACCTATATTATTTATTAAAATTGTTTAAAAATATTTTTAAAAATTTTTTGTTTGCATTTTTTTGAAGAAATGCTAATAGAATATGTTACTTTTGTCTAGCAATGCCAATTTGTAAAGTAGGTAAATAGATACACACACATCAAAACAGTAACAGAAGAGAAAGAGATTTAGATGCATTTTGACGTTTGAT
Organism: Hofstenia miamia; assembly: GCA_900660155.1. Taxonomy (NCBI): domain Eukaryota; kingdom Metazoa; phylum Xenacoelomorpha; order Acoela; family Hofsteniidae; genus Hofstenia; species Hofstenia miamia. Next base: position 133,756 of record CABFPE010000256.1, read on the forward strand.
TTGAAAACCATTAAATTTTGCATTGTTAATTTGCAGTAATCAAATCCATTTACTTGCAAAGCATTTTCAATGAAACTTATTAACAATTTTTTTAGAGAATTGCCATATGTTATTCCTTGCATTCTGATACTTGAAGTTAAATACATACTTGCAAGCAACTTTTTAAAAATATGCTGATATTTCAATTTTATAATTAATAATATTTTCAAGGAGGTTAAATTTTTTAGAATTTAGTTAAATATTCACATCAATCATAAGCACATATATAAAGTTTAAGAATTATTTTTCTTTAATTTCAATACAAAGAGGAGGTGCAGGGTTCCATTTGTCCAAATTTTTAACATTTTCAATTTCATCGTGAAGAATTCTTTGTTTCTCCTTCTCTGCAAACGATGTGCTAAATATTATATTTTAAAATATCAAAAATCACAATGGCTGGAAAATATTGTTCTTACCCTAAGGAATAGGGTGGTAGCATTAAGGGAATAAATGTTTCAATGATATCACTTTGCTTCCCATCTCTAAAAAACATATATTTACAATGCTAAAAGTTTTTGTTAAATTGTGAATTTAACTAAGACACTGTAACATGCATATAAGCTATCTCTCCAAATTTAAAACAAGGTATTTTATTATAAAACTAAATAGCAAAATAATTGTCATACCCAAAATTAGGAACAGGCCGCGTTGAACCATACTTATAGAATTCTGGTGAACACTCAGGAACTTGATATGCTTTGTCACCCAATGCTGCTTCGGGAATGTCGTTTCGTCGTCCTGCTTCATCCACTAAATTTTGACAAATATATATATATATATATATATGTGCATATAAATATTTTACTATGCTTTGTGTGTGGTTATAAGCAGAAATTCATTTTCAGAAGAGCATTTTACGAAAGTACTTATTTTATGGCTCTAATAGATGTATATACAGAAAGAAATATTTGAGCTTCATATTTAAAACAAAACAAAACAAAAACATAAATTTAACAACGCGTTTCGCAACTTAACGTTGCTTCATCAGGTTAAAATTTAATGGCATAATATAATATTTTAAAAAATTTATCTAATTAAAATCCGTAAAGTTCATTATTAATTTGATTGTTCATTAACGTTTGATTACTATTTAGATATTCCTTAATTTTTATTGATTCTGCTATATTTGACATTTGATGCTGAACTATTATTTTTTAAATTACTTTCTTTTGCATTATGTTAATGTTGATATATCGCTATTTGCATGTGCCTTTTAGATGTTCATTAATGTGTACTCCAAAATGTCATGAAGTTTATCCAATGTATGAAATATTAAATTTATCACAGCTGTATTTATAGACTACAGACGATTTAAGACATATTGGTGCAACATCTTTGTTCTCTATTAAATCTTTGGTCTTTTTGCTTGTAAAGGCTATTCTTACTTTAAGCATTAAGTTTTTATTTTCATTTTTTGATGCGATATTCGATATATTTACATGATGTTTCGCAAATATATGGTAATCTCCAATATATATATATATATATATATATATATATATATTTATGGTATTGTAGACAACTTACAAAGCTATAATATTCCTTTGGAATCACTTACAATATACGAACAATTTTTGGGTTTCTTAGAGCGCGTGAAATTTATCCAATACATTGACACAAACCAAAAAAGTTTTGCATATATACAGGGTGTTTCAGAATTAATAACCTCTTTAAGATATAACAAATCACTGATAACAAAAATCTATGAAAAGTCAAAATATATTCAATAAATCTATGGTCACCGATAAGTCAAAATATAACTTGATATGGAGCTCCAGCTCATTTTGGAACACCTGTCAGAGATTATTTAAATGACAAGTTTAATAACCGCTGGATTGGTAGATGGGGCTCTTTGGCACATTACCCAGCAAGATCACCTGATTTGAAAATCTGCGATTATTTCTTATGGGGGTACCTACAGGAAATAGTTTATTTTTACACCATTCAAGATATTGATGACCAAGAAGAAAAAATTCGCCATGAAATCCAATCCATTCCCGTGCAAATGTTCCAAAATAGTGTAGATAATTTTGCTGATCGTTGCTTAGCATGTATTAACTCAAATGGTGGTTATGTTGAATAAATATGTTTTTTATTATATAGAAAATACAATTTGGTATTCTTGTCGGTTTATTGGTTCGGTTTGCGGGAAATTTTCAAAGTCAAAGAGGGGTTATTAATTCTGAAACACCCTGTATATATATATAATATAGTAAAACCTCGATTATCCGTAATACATTTTTTGTAAAAACTAACTTTCAATCCTTTCAATTTCTCGTAAAACTTCTTCTGCTATTCAGGTTCAAAAATTTTCTGGACGGGTTACAGCTTCAATAATTATATCGGCATTCAAATTCTGGCAGCAAACAAACTGACATTACAAATTTCTTTAAGGAGAAATAAATTTGTAAATAAATTTTTCAGGTTGTTTTGCCTATACGTCTTTTTAACAATTCGTTTTTTTAAAAAAATCAAATAAATTTTTAAGGTAGTTGTGCCGATTTCGTTTATCCAGAAAATTCTATCATCCGGACACCTGATGATTTTTTGAACTCCCAATGAGTCCGGATAATAGAGGTTTTACAGTATATGTATATATATATATATATATATATATATATATATATATATATCAAAAATCCAATAAATATTTATGTGAAGAGCGTCATCAAACGTTATTTCAATTGCATCTACAAAGTTTGATTAATATTACTTTATTAATTTACAAATTTATTGCAGTGTTTACGATTACTTATCCTATTTTCCTATATTATTATAACAAAACTATTTTAATGTATTTTTGTTTTAGAGATGAATTTCTTTGATGCAAAGTCGTCGACGCTCTTGTATGCTTTAGGAGGAATAACTGCAGGCATAATTTTATATATATGATTAACTTCAACATATTTAACTATGTTAGAGCATATAGAATTACTGAGTTACTATTTTATGCGATATTTATATATACAGTGAACAAATAGCGAAATTTTGAAATGTGTACAATGTTAATCTATATTACTTAAAGGTTGCTATATTTATACTTAGCAGTGTATTTAAGGATATTTAGCACATTTTTGGATAATTGAAAAAATCATAAAAAATTCGAATTACACATGTATCTCGCTATTTGTTCTGCCTCAACATAAGATGACAATTATGAAGTAAATATAATAATAATTTAACTATTTTAACCGCATAGCGTGTCAACTAGATGCCTCCATTATATCTTTAGTGCCTGTACTTAGAACTTTTAGAAATATAGATGTTAAAAACTTCTACGAATCCCATTACTTGGCTAGTTTTTATATAAATAAAGGTCATAACAATACTACCATTATAAATTTATGTGGATAAAATTAAGGTATATACATAGGGCACAAATTTTTCCACCGGAACTTTATGGTCGTCCATGAACATTTATTTACATGAAAAGTTTCAAAAGATCTTTGCTAAAGTAATTGGTCAATATTTTTAACAATATGTATTTTTTGAATATTGCATATATATTTTACGAGTATTTTTCATTGCTTAGTATTAAAGTTTTAGTGAAAAATGAATTTAGTATCTAGATTAAATATAGAAGCACGTAAACATATATTTACCATAAATCGTGCGCTTTGTAGACAAATAGGATGTCATTCATCTGAACTTTTAGACTGGTTGTACAAAGTAATGCAAGAAACGTTCATCTCAATTTTATAGTCACAGACTATTTATTACACAGAGGCGATACATAAAATCAATAATTATGATGGAACTAATTACATAACGCTTTCTTTATATTGCCATAAATCATGCATATGGGAAAAAATGTTGAATTGTGTGAATAATTCGGTTGTTACGCCAATGTGTTGCAAAGACATTACTCACCAAGGTTTAATTACGATTAATTGTAGTTATCTAGACCTGTTATTTCAAATACATGTTTTGAATATAGTCTGTGGTATTTAAACTAGGAACTTTCGTCTATTTATAGTAAGACAATGTTCTTAACACCAAATATTTTCAAACTATCAAAGGATTACTGAGTTAGCATGCATCGTATTACTAATACATTGTATTTTAAACATCTGATTAAATTGCATATTACTAAATGAAATAATGCTTTAATATTGTAAATTTGCAATTTTGAATACATTCGATTTTCTTTAATTATTTGTGTCTGTTAAACAATGGTTCTGCTTTATTTTGCGGCAGTGAATGAGTAATTAAGAAAAGTAAAAAAATTATTAAATTCTTTGATTTACTTTACAGAAGTTTAGGACTTAAATTTCCCACCGAAAAAATAGAAATTAAACGACCAAAAAAGTCTGATCAATTCCTGCAATTTCTGTGCAATGGGCCCAGATTTTTTTTCAAATTTGTATCAAATATACATACTTTCTCTTCTATTCATATAGAATATTTTCTTACTTTGAAATGTGTGCATTGAATGTAAAATTGTAAGAATATTCGATAGTTTTTTAATTTTTGTTGATTTGTTTTATAATATTCATTAATAGTTTTCAAAGTATATGCAATTTTTATTTTACTCTAGTTATTTTTATGGTGTTTTTTGAAGTTTAAATAATTTTTTTATCTCACCTATATATTATTTAGGAGCCCTAAGTATTTTGGCATTACGAAGACATTTTCAGGGTGGGATTTGTTATCATCGGCCAAATCTCTCCGGAAAAACTGCAATTGTCACTGGTGCCAATACTGGTCTTGGTTATCAAACTGCACTTACGTTAGCAACCTTAAGTATTACTTTACTTAAATCGAATGTTTGTATAATGAATGCATGCGGATCTGTCTAAAAATTGTAGTAACAGTAGTCAGTTGTTCTGAAATGCATTTCATTAGGCAAACTTGTGGGACTAAAGTGCAATGGTTAAGCATCTCTATTCTGAGTCAAACTGTTTTCAACTTTCAATTATCGCTTTCGAGTCACTTACAATGTTTACTCAGCATACTTTTTAAAATCTTATACACTAGTTTAAAAGAATCTGCAATATACTTAGATTTAATGTTTTAGATGCTCGGGTAATATTGGCTTGCAGGAATGAAGAAAAAGGAATTGAATCCGCATCCAAAATCCGGGAAAAGTCAGGCAATGGCAACGTGATTGTTCGTAAATTAGATCTTTCAGATTTACACAGTGTTAAGTCATTTGCGAATGAGATTCTAGCAAGTGAAGATCAAATAAACTATCTCATTAATAATGCAGGTAATAATGCACTTCTATAAAGCTACAACTTAATATAAATTAAGGAATAAAATTACAGTAAAATTTGGTGTATACGTCAAATTCTATAAGTTGGCCTAAAAATCCGTATTTGACTCAAATCGCTGCAACGTCCCGGTAGTTTATTCCTATTCCTGGGACTATATTAGTTCAAAAATTGTCGTGGTATGGGGTGAAATTTAAGCTTATGGAGATTTATATTGGCAAGATTTTTTATAGCTAGCCCCAATGATATATTGAATGATGTAGTATTTGCAGATTCGAGGATTGATAGGTACATATTTTTTAGGCTGTTTCCTTGTTTTCGGCTCAAACAAAACCCCATTCTGTCTGATCTGGTGACATGGACGAACACATTTTGATTTTATGACGTTTCAGAAGGATAATGTAGGGCTATTAGGTCTCGATGAAATTTGCTGCACATTTCGTTGTGTAAAAGTACAATCAATTCCATCCTATAAATTGATGGTTTAAAGAAAATCATGCCTCTTATTATTTTTATACATAATATTGTGTGCCAAGCTTCGTTTGATTGAATGATACGGAATTCTATATTTTTCTAATTAGACTACTGGAGCGAACGTAATAGAGCAAGCAGTTTGGTACATATTGTCATCATCAATTTATTACAATCGTAAACTTTGTGTGGACAGTGATTATGTGGCAATCTCATAATTTTCACTGTGTTTGTACCCCGTATACTGATTCTACTTTTCAAAGTTTCTCAATAATGTTTTACCCTCTTCATATGTTGAACATCTGTTTGCAAATGATTTCCTGCAAGGCACCTTTTGAGCATCCTCGAACTTGCCATAGTAATGAATTTAATTGATAATAGTAACCGGTGCAGTGTTCGTGGCTGAATTTAAAAGTGTAATCAGCATAAATTTTTGCAAAGTATAAAAACAGTTTATATTAGAAATAGTTAACAATCGCGTTTAAGCTAATTACAGTTGGATGCGCGTTTGAAGTTTACAAGGCCAAAAATTTTGAAACAAGATAGAAACTGCCTGCAATAAGCATTACAACCCTATTTTTCAATAAAGTCTGTGCAGTGGATGTTACATATAAAACATGAAAAAGACTTGGAATTATTTTTTATGTTGGATTAATTTGACATAGATTAATTTAATTTGATTTAGATTTTGAAGTTTGCTTCGATTAATTAGAAGTTGACATAGATTAATTTGACTTGGATTAGATTTATTTGAAAGTAATAATGTGTAGAAGGTAACATTTGAACTCGCACACCAGGTCGCGAGTACCGTAGCGATTATACTTGCTAATGCGTTTGACACGCTTGCTACATAACGATTACACGCAAAGTATATAATATATATATATATATATATATATATATATATATATATATATATAAGAGTGATTTCCGGCAATTGTAGATATAGCCTAGCCTACCATACGATGTTATAGATCATATCGTTTCTCCGCTTTAGAAAAATAATTATATGTTCCTGATTTGATGCATTGAAATTAGTGAAGAATTAAATGAGTAATTTTTGTCTTCAGAAACCAAACAAGCTCAAGCGTTTCCCATTTTTATGATATATTGTATTTTTAAATACGAAATTTGCTAATTCAAAGTTTAAATTTCTTTACTTCATAGTGTATCAATTTGCTTGAATTCTTAATGTTGTTGCTTTAGGTGTCATGGCCTGTCCTCATTTCAAAACCAAACAGGGCTTCGAATATCAACTTGGTGTCAATCATATTGGACATTTTCTATTGACGAACTTACTTCTTGATGTAATTAAAGCTTCTTCTCCTAGTCGAATAATTAATGTATCATCCAAGGTAGTTCTTTAGAAAATATTCAAGTATTTCTTATTATATGGGTTTTTAGCGAATTACTCATATGATTGGCAGAAATCCTTAAATTCATGGTTGCCATTTAATAAAAACATAAACTATTTGTTGTGAATTTTTCAATATGGTTCATTTTAGAACGATCTGTATGTGTATGTATTAGAATTGAATAAATTGTTGTGACTCAATAGCTTAAGCTGCATAAAGTAATTTTTTCGAATCTGTTCATAATAATTCATTTCAGTTATTCTACCCACAAAACTTGTATTTAAGCAATTTTGAAACTATATAATTGAGATTGCTTAACTCTAACTTGCTTTATGCTTTTAAGGACACAAATATTCTGTCCACATTTTCAAACAAGTTTCTTCAAGCCAAATTGTTTTTCAACTTCACTATCTTACCTGAAAATGTTTCAAATAAATAAATAAATATTAGGTTTTTATTAATTGTGGTATATTTCACATTAATTAAGGTTAAGATGATATTAAGTTCCCATGTGAACTACATCTAACCTCTATTATTATTTCGGCGCATTACATAGATTGAGGTGGAGTAAATCGGACCTATTTGATTTTTGTGGGGATTTCTTCGATCTAATTTTATGTATTTCTTTGGTTTATGTATTGCATATACATAGCATACTTGCATCTAGTGTAAAGTGTGTTAATTTTTGGAAAATATATGTCATACATTTTGAGAGGCTAGAACCCCTTTATTGTTGAATAACACAAACAATAAAGACAAATTCAATTTATTTAAACTAAAGTCATATAGTGGTCAAGGTGTACTTGCTTCACACCATACGCACGTGGCAACGAGAAACCAATCTTCACAGCATCTTCCATTCCACGCTATGTAAAAAAATCAATCCTTCTGATACTCTGCCTCTGACCACAAACCTGAGCACACATTGCAAATATTATTATTCAATTGTTTATTGGATGCTTGTGATTGTTGTGCAACCCGAATAGCCCTAGATCTTCGCTTTTTACCACGAGTTGTTCTTAATGTTAACGTTTTATCAGGTGAAATTCTCGTCCTCTTACGAATTTCCGTTTCTGACAGTTTTTCCTAAGAATTTAGAAGTGCAATGTGCCTCATTCTATGAACTGGATTGGAAATCTTGTTTGGGGATGGGAAAATTCTTTGTTTCCGTGTAAGATCAGTATGATTGACGATATTATGATCAACAGCATAATCATCAATTTTGAAACACCTATTACAAATTTATAAACTTTTGATAATCTTAAGTCAACTTCACATAAATTTTTTGTGGATACAATCCATTATTTAAATTTGAAAACTCATGGTTAGTGAGTATAATTTTGTCAATTCACGCAGATTAAGGTCAACGGAATCTGACAATTTTTTAATCGCCCATTGAAGTGGGTGTCTAATCGTTTGATACGGTCACTGAAATGGGATGTAAGCACACTAACTCAATCTCATTTGCAATTCAATAAGTGATCGATTCATACGATTCATGTCCATTCATAAAAAGAATGCATTTTTTTATCAACATATTTTCTGTGTTTGTTGAAGTGATGAAGGAATTCAATATATCCAGACTTGAGAAAAAAAACTGCATCAGACATCGGGCCCGCCGCATGACAAAATTTCTAAATGTGGCTGTCTAAGTTTAGAATGGGGCTCATGAATTATTCAAAATCAATAAAAACAACATATATTTAATAAATCGACAAAGATTTTAAAACAGTTGTAAACGGTGATTCTTTTGTTCATTGAATCGCCGGAGAAACAAAGAATTGTCAATATTTTTAGTTATACTTTTTTCATGTGAGAGCAATAGTAGTTGAGCTTTTCTTTCATGCAACATTGTTCTTCGTTAGGGTGTACTTAACGTAGCTTCACACGAGCTTGTTTATGCCCCAAACGTCAAAGCACCTGCATACAAACTATAAATTAAGGGGATAGCCTCACGATATGGAAAGAGAAATTTTGATATTTGCTTTAAATCAGCAGTGACACACTTTTCGGAAAATTTATTTTTCAAGAAATGAGAAACGGTAGTGGATATTACTCTTCAATAACATAATGTTATCATGATTAAACCAAGCTTCAATTTCTTCAACTGCTCTGTCAATTACAGAATTATATAAACTTAGAATTCGAGTTTTTGTAACTTCATCTTTGCTTCTATTTCTAGTAATATCTGTCACAATGGCATCTTGAAGTTTTTCCGCTAGATTTATTTTCCTTTTCTTGGTTGGCACCAAATTTACATTTATATTTTTTCATTGAAATTTTCATGATACATTTTGTTAAATTCGTCGACATTTGGTAATTCTTTATAATCTCTAAAGAATTCTTCACAACTTCGCTGGCAGTGTATAGGTCCATTGACTCAGATTGAAGAATGTTATTAGTAAGCTTGAGGCTACGAAGTATCATAGCCATGAAATTTGCAATAAACGAAACTCTGAACTGTGCATCTTACTTAATACACCTGTTGCTTCAATAGAACTATTTGCAGAATGTGAATTATTGATGCAAGTATTCAAAAGTTATATTATTGCTTCATAATTTTGTAAGACATTTTTGGTTATTTTGTAGTGACCATCCCATCTCTGATCCATTAATCTTAAGGTAGATCTATCCCCTCACTAGTGATAAAAATGAAGAAAAATCACCATATGAGAAAGTGACATATATTGATAGTATAGAGCAATTAAGAAGGGGTACAAGGACACCACCGAAGCACAAGAAGGGGATATGTACACACCTGGGGGTCACTAGAGAGATTCGGTGAGTGAAATAATACTTTTTTCTCGATTTCCGAAAATTCAAAATTTTGAATGGTTCTGTATCTTTCATGCATGATATTTCTAACAGTTTTTGTGCAAATGAGCTGAAACTTCTTACAGATGTTTGCAATAGCTAGCTGTAGGGCAGCTACTAAAATAAAAGATGTATCTTGGTTTAAAGATTTTTTTTGCCTTCCGAAGTAATGTGATGCACCTAATTTCCGGCACCTAAAAAAGGCCCAAGAAGAACAAAATTTGAAAAAAACGAAAGTTTTCAAGGTATCAAAAAGATAATAGTACAAGACCTAAAGCTATATGTCTTCATTACAATTGTGAAGTTTCAAGTCAATCCAAGCATTAATCTTTGAGTAAATGTGTTTTGAAGTTTTATTCTATTTTTAGCATAATGGCGGCCATCTTGGAAGCTCATTTGCATAAATTTTCAGAATTTATGTTGTATCATAATCTTTGACCATTTTGAATATAACAATGTGGTGGATTTTTACTTATATGCCCAGAATTCAATTTTAGCCCCTCTAAAGATAGATCTACCTTAATAACTTTGTACCAGTGTATAACTGAGTCACTGTAAAGGTTCTTGTAAAGTTATATAGAGAGCTACACGTTTCAAAGTATTGTTTTACCTTATTATTTTCTGATATGGCATGGATGATAACTAAGTGCAGCTTTTGGTTAAGGCAGTGAATATAGGGAATTGATTTTCTTAACTGCTTTTGAATTCTAACTTGAACACCATCATGTTTACCTGACATGACTGAAACCCCATCATAGCATTGCGAGATTATACGATTTGGATTAATTTTCAAGGATTTTAAGCAATTAAGAACAACATTTGTTATTGTCTCTGCACAAAGATCTGACGTCGTCTCAATGGATATAAGATGTTCAAATGGAATAGCATCTTTAAAAGCTCGAACTACAATTGATATATATCTTCAGTACCAGTAGCATCTTTAGTGCCATCGACTTTTAGTGTGAAAAAAGAGTTGACTTTCTCAACTATTTTTTCCTGCACCATTACTGTCATTAGTGAAATAATATCATCTTGAATTTGGTGCGATGTGTAAGTAGCAGTTTTTGGAATTCTCTTTAAAATATCACAAAGTTTTTCATCCTTTAAAAAAATGTATTCAAACAAACGCATAAACAATCCTGATTCAATATCATTGATTTCTAGATTACTGTCAAGAATGGATCAATCGGAATCACCTCTAAAGGGAAGTTCGTTCATTACCAAAAACTTGTGAACATCTAAGAGGCTACTCAGCTAATAGCGATTTTTTTCAAGTTGGGTTTCTGATAACAATGAAATAATTTCTTGATTTTTATCCTTTCTCATTTGTAATTCTTTCCAAGCTTTCATTGATTTAATAATCAGGATAATTCATGAAGATTAAATCCTTTCTTCTTTTCCAATGCAGTTTTCCAGTTTTTGAAACCACTAATTCGAAATACAAATTCATCAGTGTTTATTGTAGAAGGAAATTTTCTGCAGCAATAACAAAACGCTGCATCTGGTTCTTGTGAGTATTCAAACCAAAGTCTTCCCAAGTACCAACGTGAATTGAATGACCTTCCCTGAGTTCCAAAAGAGGTTTTAAGATATTATAAAATCGGCTGACTTGGTTCATTGTCTAATAAATTAGTAGGCACATAATGAGGCGAATGTTGTGATTTAGAGGTTGTTGGTCTCTGAAAGAGTTAAGAAGGGAGATTTCTAAAAATCAAGTTTATAAAATTTAGTAGGTACATCAAAAAGAATTGCGTATTTTTAATATAATCATATGATATAAAAATTAATCAAAATCAAATCAAACAATAGTTAAGTAAAATTTATTATTTGAAAGTAAAATCATATCCCAAATAACTCAAAATAAATAATGGCTACTCAAAACAATTATTATTTAGTTCACTGTGAAACATATTTCAATTGATTTATACATAATTATATTCACTATCCCATAGAGCATTATCAAAAATCATTTACCTTGTAAGCGGTATAAAGAATAATGGTTAAAATGTTTTCATCAAAATTGTTATATTAAATAAATTGTATATAACAACCAATCAGACAAACAATTTTTTAAATATGTCACTGAAAAAGTAAAATTAAATAATAGTAGATTTTTTGTGTACTCATTAAATTTTATCGGATGGGGCTTATTATTTGAATGATGGGGCTAAGCCCTCTTCAGCCTCATCAACGCGGCGGGGCTGTCAGACATGCGTCTCCCTTTAAATATTAGCAATGATTGAATAGACTTACCACTTGCATTAACAATGGGAAGAAGTGTTGTCAATGCTCCCCGTTCTTCAACTTGAATTTTATTGACTCTTCGAGCTCCTTTTGCTGCAATAAATTTATTCCCAATTGATGAAACAGACAAACTCGTCTCATCATAATTATATATTAGAATGGAATAACTGCATGTCTAGTCTTTGGAAAATACTGTTTACTCAAGAAGAATACTATCCACTGCTTCTTTATGGAAGCCTTGAGCTGATGAAATGCTTTCTGCAACACTTAACTTAATTCACTTGGTCTTTGTTTAAAACTATACCGCCATTGATATGATGTTGGGCACTATTTTATACAAAATTTCCTTTTGCAGCTGATTTCTAGTGTTCTGGTATCTGCAAAGGCGAGTTTCTTGGTGTGACCAATTGTAAGAGGAAATCCCCTTTCACACAAATGAAGTATACGTGAGAGTTAAATCTTCCTGAATAGCAGTAAAGAGAGACTTACGTCATTTATTCTTAACATTTATTAACCTGTCAGGCAATAGTAGTTTTTGATTTTCTAAGTTCCTTAGATGTTTAATATAAAGTAATTGATATTTCACTCATTATGACATTATCCCTGTAGAATATCTCAGCTGTTTCGTTTTAAAGTATTTACGAGAGCACGGTTCTATCTAAATACGAAATATTATGTATTGTCTTGGCCCTATATGTATCTTTTTAAAATCTATTCTTTCGACTAAATGTTTTTAGATGTGTTATGATTTTATAATTTCTTGAAATAAACTGTATTTAAGCATGTTTGCTATAGCTCGATTCATTCACACAGAGAAAGCATTTTTTTGCATAACTCATTAAAATTACATAATGGACTTTCAAAACTATTTCTTATTAATCCAGACTGCTTCTTTGTATTGGTTGTACAATATTATACTGATAGGTTTAATTTATAAAAGTTTAAATAAATATAATCCAACTAGAAAATTCTGCACAACGTTGTAATTGTGTACGCAAACTATTTTTGTTGTGAACTTTACAACTACTCACAAAGTTGCAAGGTGCAACCTACTTTGGGCACGGATATGGGTTGAATTTCTATTATTAACTTTGCTAAATGTAATTCACAAAAAGTATTTTATATTAATAACAATCATATATATATATATATATATATATATATATATATGTATATATATGCATGTAATGTAAAAAAATCGTTACTAAGATTTTTTTAAATGATGCAATAGACATCCCAGATCTTGATGAAATTTTAGTAAGCCTAAATTTTGAAAGTTTGTTTTATGATAATATTTGGAATATAAAACATGAGCATTTCTCGTTTTTTTTAAGTCATCGAATAGGGAATTAGGATTTTTGTTAATTGTTAAAAAAATTCTTTTATATTGTGAAAATATACACGCATATGAAACCCTGTTTAGGCAGGCATTACTAACAAGGCCTTCATTGACTTCGATGACTTGATGTTTGAAGAAAGAAAGTATGTTCCTTGGATTGCATATTCTCAGAGTAAATTAGCCAATATCTTATTCACCTTGCAATTGGCCAGGAACTTAAAAGGTTGTTTTTCGAGATTCTTAATTTTTTATTAAAAATTCAATTAATGGGAAGTTATTTAGTAAAATAAGTTTGTTAATAATATAAATGCTAACTAATAAATGCTGCACAGATATGTAAGTGGGCCTGGGTTTTTAAATAATAAAGGCCAGTTTAGGGCTGACATTTCATGAAAAGTCAGAAGTTAGCTGGAATGGGATGCGGTGTTTTGTAATAACAGAATTGTGTTCAATTTTTTCATTTAGGGTCGAAAAATATTACTTAATGCAAAAATTGGGCTTAGAAATTAAAATTTTAATACCGTGTCGGTTTAGGGCCCGCAAAAATCCGACCCTCTTATATCTCTGAAATTGCAAAACAAACGTGCAAATGAGTTATTTACAAAGTACCACAATTGCGACTGATTGAGTTCAATTAAGTGTACAAAGTCTTATAAATCAAGAGACTAGGAGGTTTATACTTAAATCTAAACAAACACGTACCTATTAGATATGCAGGCGTTTACAGCTTCGTTTTTGAGTTTGTGTTCTCAGTGGACTAAAGTAAATTCAAAATTTTCATAATATACGTTATCGTGAATACAAAATTTGCGATGCATTTTTGGTGGCAATACGTTCATGATGGTCAGACAACCATTCAAACCTAAAACTTTTGGTAGTCTTATGATTATAAGAGCAAATATGAATTAAATATTTAAAGCATGTTTAGTTTTCAATAATCGGATCGAATCGATAATCGACTTTTTAGTTGGGAATCGAATCGATTGCAAAAATCCCACATCACCAACTCTTAATCGAAATGTATACGTATATAAGCTTTGCCAATGCAATTTTCTTTCATAAAAAATCGAATTAAAATATATGTTTTTGGTGTTTACGTCGTCATTACAAAAACGGTTTAATTTTGCTGCATTTTTCAAAATGTTTGCTTTTGCAAGTTTTTTATCAGGGACTGAGAACCCTAATTTAAATAATAGATTTGAGCATTAAATAATGCATTTTTATGTCTTTTTATCTTCAAAGGTTTTAATTAAACAGCAACATATTCATCATGATTTAAAGGAATATAGGAACAACATGCTTTTACGCAGCGCTAGAACTTCTGAACAGTTTTTTGTAAAACAATATAAATGTGGCTTAGCTCACTATGGTTCTCAGCCACTCATATTTATTTCTTAATACGCAAATTTATTTCGTTCTATGCATGCCCGCTGAATTTTACTTTTACCGTCATTCTATTCTGAAAAAAATATTATATTGCTGGTTTCAGACAACTGATATCGTAACAATGTCCGATATAGTAAAATGATGTTTTAATTAAACAGCAACATATTCATCATGATTTAAAGGAATATAGGAACAACATGCTTTTACGCAGCGCTAGAACTTCTGAATAGTTATATGTTTGTCATCCTGGGGTTGTGATGACAGAGCTTGGTCGGCATATGGATTTTCCTTTGTGGAAGAAAATTCTTCTTGCTCCTTTAATACTTCTTTTGTTTAAAACACCATACGCTGGCGCACAAACCCAGCTTTATCTTACACTGGCACCTGAAGTTCAAGATATATCTGGATATTATTATGCGTAAGTATTCTCTTTTTTTGTCAGTCATTTTGGGTTAAGGCTGAAAGCTGGTCAACAAAAATGGATCCGATCTAACCTGATTCATTAACCGATTTTGAAAAAAATAAATTATTTAAATCTTTTTACAAATAGCAGCAATTTAGATAGAAACCACATTATATTATGTTGCAAATGATTTAGTGAAACGTCTTGCAACTGAAGATTTGCTGTATGTTAGTGATATTAGAAATGCCTTTTCAATTATTGCAACACAGAAATTACAAAAAGGTATCTAAAAAGTTAAATAATATTAATACCCAAACAAACTTCATTAATACTGAAGAGGTTCAACATTTTTTGCATGATGCAAAAGAAACGCTGAAATTGTCTATAATGCTCAATGGCGGATTGACCATAAGGTTGTCGGTGCCGCCGTCGAGATCCGGGGCTGTTTGCCAAAAATTTGCCATGCTATGTAGAATGGCAATGTTGGAAAGGTGTATAATTTAGAATCGCTCACATTCTGAACAGAAGTTAATATTCTTTATACCTTGATTTTATGTTAACCAAATTTTATTGAATATTTGAGTTTCTTTTTATCAAAATTCTTTTTCGCGATGTTCAACAAATTGTGATACCGTCAACCATTAGATTATCAATGACCTTCATGGCACCCTTCCAAACACACTCACTTAATCTTATTGTAGTTCTCATACACCTGGTTTCTTTAATATAATTCCGAAGCTTTACACATTTTCCAAGATCAACTAAATTTATAAATGTTATATGTTGGGTAGCTAGATATGCCATCAAACCCTCTACAAAGGCTGCAATGAAATTTTTAATGCTTTAGAAAACATTTTATCTGATCAAGAAGAAAATACCTAATGTAGAAATGAAGTTCAATTTTGGCCTAACGCAAATCTAAGTTTACAGAGCTCAACACTTTAACTAAACAGTGCTGTAAATTTGTTGGAATCACGTTTAATGTATGTTAGCATTACGATAAGTTTGAAGCTGTGTCACGATTGAAACTTTTCAAACTGCAGAATATTGAGGGAGAGTCGCTATCAAAAACGATTTTTGAAGAAGTTGATCTTGATTACCATTGTGAATCATTATCACAGGGAAAGGTTTCGAATTGATGTTTTCTTCGCTACTATGAATAAACTGATTGTTAGTTTGAAATCTCCACGCAATTGCGCGGTCTAAGTTTGGATTATTAATTAATCAATCTTAGATGAATGTCCAAAATAGCAAACAGTTAGCAGTAAATGAAATGGAGGAGAGGCACGATGGGAATTGATTTATTTACATGCAGCAAAATAATGATGATGTAATCATTAGAGTTGAGAATGTTATGCTCAAATCTCAAGAATGTCACTAGTTTCTCAAAACACTTTATTCAAAGAGATTAGCATTATTATTGCATGCGAATTGTATCTAATATATTATTATATGATTTGTAAGCTTTTTGCTTACAAAGTCCTTGTGGAACCCTAAAAAACTATTCTAATTTCTGCCTTTCTCTTCTTCGATCGCGTTAATTTAATGTTTCACATTAGCTGTTTAGTTTATAGGTGACGTCTTTGAAGTGAAAGTATTAAATGAGAATGTTCGTTTGAATTGAATGTCCATGTCCATTATTGGCTTTTTCGACTTTTAATAAATGTTTTAATTTAGAGATTGTAAGCGTGCAAAAGTCCCTGAAGATAAGTGCTACAATGAAAAAGATGCAGAAAGATTATGGGATATGAGCATGTATTTAGTGAAGGATTATATATGAGAATAGTAATTATAATTTTCTGAATTTTGCAGTTTTATTGCTTTTTTACAGATGTTCATACGTTTTTAGCAATACATTTTAGTGTAACGTTATTTCAAATTAATTTCGCACTTCAAGTTCGAATATATAATATCAAAATGTAAATAGTTATTCGATGGGGCTATAAGAAGATATCGAATTAATCTATTTCACCTGCAATATTTATAATAATAATTTGTTTATATGAATAAAATTTTGTACTTTTTCTTACTTGAGAATGTAATACTAATGAATTTTTTGAACAACTTGAGAATGAAATTTCAGTGTGGCCTACTCAAAAAATAAAGATTTAATATTAATGGGTGATTGGAACCTAAATTACTTAAATAAACGTGATAATAAAACGATTAATCTCTTTTTTAATCCTTTTAATTTAAACGGCAAATGCCTTCATTCCTACAAGAATCGCAGCCAACAGTGTGACTTTGATTGACTATATTGCACTGCCCGAAAATAATCTTGATTTCTTATACTACTCCTCTGAATGTCCATTCTCTGATCACTGTATAATATATCAGCCAGTTTCTCTAAAGCTAAAATACGCTCTGAAATATCCAAAAAATGGATCACTATTCGCGAAAAATCGTCTGATAATATAGATAACCTGAAAAATGCTCTTTCACGTGAAACTTGGTCTTCTGTATACGTTGCGGTTGATCCTAACAACATGATCAAAAGCTTTTTTGTTCTTGAATCCTATCTAGATGAATATTGTCCTGAAAAAAAATCCTTATTAATAATCATTCTCGAAAAAATAAAGAAAGACAAGCCTTGGATTTCTGATTTCTGTAAAAAAAATTTAAAAAAAAAAAAATGCTTTTTTATATTTTTTTAACGCCCGCACTCCCGAAAGATATCTATTTTATAAAAAAAATAGAAAAATATTTCTAATATAGAAAATCGTAAAGCTTACAATGAGTATATTAAACATGAATATAGAAAATTACCGAACCAAAAGAGTAAATGGAAATTGATTAACGAAATCTCGAATTGTACCAAATCAAAATCTTCTCCCATAGAAAAAATTGTAGACCCCGATGGAAATCAAACGTCTCTGATTTTGAAATTTCCAATATTTTAAATCAAACATTTGCAAACCTAGGTAATTATGACGGTTCTCAAAAAAAAATCCAGGAAAAAAAACCTAATAAGCACACCCCCGAATTTTGGTTTTGCCTTTTAACAAGTTTTTAAGTAATTAAAACAATTAAAAAAACTAAAA
>CABFPE010000256.1:153060-168099 GCA_900660155.1 Hofstenia miamia
ATATATATATATATATATATATATATATTACGGATTTAGAGTGGTTTTAATAAGCATTTGTTTCTCATTGACTTTCCATTTTTTGGATTGGGGGAAACCTGATTGTTTGAGGGTTTTTGGATAAAAATTCCAAATAATCACGATATTACTATCACTACATCGCCATTACATTGTTCATACATATGAAACGCATTTATATTCACTTCTTAGCCTTAGGTGACATGATCAAATATGTGCAAATGTCTTATCTAAAGCAAGGCTAATTTTTCAAATTATGAACATTTTGGAGTTTAAGAAAATATTTGTTTGCATAAATTAGTAGATAGTGATTGTAAAATACATAATAGTTTCAATTTAGGCACTGAATGACCCTGATGTTCGCTTTATTCACTGTGATCTCCATGATACAACCCGTTCCTTCGGTAGGCCTGAAGCATTAGCTCGTCTAGCTGCTGGCATAGAGCCAGCTCTTAATCATTTTGGCATGTTTGCTCTCCTTAATGGTGCTATTCAGTCTACTCAAAACGGTGCTGTTCGAGTTAATTGTCTTGATTGCTTAGATCGCACGAATGGCCTTTTAACTGTTTTGGGAGAGAAAGTATTATCAAATCAGCTTCAATGGTTGGGCTTAGTCGGTAGGATTGTCTTTTGATATTCGTTAAGAAGGCGGTTATGAAACTAGTTGGGATTTAACTATGCAGTAACAATGAGAACGGAAGATCACCTATAAGGCTCCAAATTTGTAAATGATGAAAGAGAATGCTAGTAACAAATGTATGAGATTCAAAGTCATTCATTTCTCATTCAAATTTTTATGAGCTTAGTTAAGATAAAATTATAACATACACTGATCTTTTATTCACCTCAAATACACTGCTGTTATTTTTTTCTAAAGGGCTTTATACAAAGTCTAGTTTACATTCTTCTCCTCTAATTGCTTGGAAAAAAATATTTTAAATTCCGGGAACATTATTGCTAATGCAAACGAAATGGGAAATATATTTTAGCAGACTCATTAGATTCTGAAACAGCAATTAATTGTTAATGAATTATGGTGGGAAATCTTTTGCGTCTCCACATTTAATTCTTGATTTGAGTATTTATAGATTTAGAAATAGAATTTGAGCATTTGTTTCTTATATATAAGTTATTACGAATTTCGAGGTTCACATTTAACTTTTTGTAGTGATTTTTTAATCATAGAAATCATTTATCTGCTTTACTTTAGGCAATCAAACACTATCGCGATGTGCGAGTGTTTTACAAACAATGTGGTTAGAAAGTGGTGATCAGATAAGTCGCATTTATGCTGGAACCGGTGCACTTGGATCCGATTCAAAAGTTGGTAAGTTGAAAGATGGTGCCAAGTCAGCAACGCGTACAATTCAGAACAATTTCATGGATCAGTCTAAGCAAGATTCTTTTCGCACGTTACTTGCTGGTGCTCCACAACATCCGCTTTTGAGTGGTATATATTCTTCTGCGCTGTCTTCATCCACAACTAATAAAATACTTTCAAGAGCTCATAACTTTTCAGTCGATATCCCTCTAAGAATACAGGTTACATTGTTTATATATGATACAAACCTCAATATGAAAATGGGTTATCTGGTTCACTGTCAATTTTGTAAAGTAATATTTATTTTGGATTTTTCACATAATAAAGATGTGTATTTGTTGAAAAATTTTGTTATTGCCTTTCAATCATTAACAGTTACAATTTTTTTACAGTAAATTCATATCTTGGAATTGTGTGAATTCCAAAATTTCAAATGAACTAGATAAACCATTTTCATCATAACGCAGCGAATTATTCTATAGGGATGTTACAATTTAACATAGAACTTGGGTTTGCTTATCTAATTACAAGCGATGACCTTACTTTGTGAATCTATTTGTCTCTGAAGTTATTTAATTAACTTTTCTAATATTTTCAATGTCAAGATCATCATTTTCTCAGCCTAATGAAATTTATAATTTCAATGGTTTTCATTTGAATCCCCTTCCGAATTTTTGTTAAGTAACTTTATATATATATATATATATATATATATAATAGTTCAGTTGCCCAATTAATTGTTGTTCTCTGTACTATTTCTACAAATCAGTTTTTTTGGTTTGTAAGTTTTAAGACCAGCTATTTGCAATTGATTTGTCACTGTCTGAACAGCTGAGAGCTCATGCTTCAATTAGTTCTTTTTAAACAGTGACCCGATTTCGGGTTTCAGATCGGGTTCTTGTATCAAATTGTTGAATCAAAAAACTGATTTGTAGAAATAGTACAGAGAACAAGAATTAATTGGGCAGCTGAATTATTACAATCTTTTCCAGCTAAACGTTTTTCTAATGAATCTCATTTTGTGACGGACAATATATATGCAATTTGACAAACGTAGATTCGGATACAAATACGAAGAATGGTTTGTACTGCCCAAACACAAAAAATTTATTGGCAAAAGTAAAAATACACGAACATTAAAAGGAAAACTCGCATATTGAGGCTCCCGAGAATAATTTTCTCCCTGAAGTGCATGGCAACTTACTTCTTGATGAAGTTCTTTAGAATAATTTTAGAACGCGATTATGGGTGACAATCAAAATAAAAAAATACTATGTAGATTAATTATTGATAATGTATGCAGTCTGCATGAGTAATCAGATATGTAGTTCTGTGCTGTGTTTACTGTTTTAATGTTGAATTTGCTTTAGCATACACCCAGGGTGTCACAACATTAGGGCAGGAATAAAAATACCCGNATTTTGTGACGGACAATATATATGCAATTTGACAAACGTAGATTCGGATACAAATACGAAGAATGGTTTGTACTGCCCAAACACAAAAAATTTATTGGCAAAAGTAAAAATACACGAACATTAAAAGGAAAACTCGCATATTGAGGCTCCCGAGAATAATTTTCTCCCTGAAGTGCATGGCAACTTACTTCTTGATGAAGTTCTTTAGAATAATTTTAGAACGCGATTATGGGTGACAATCAAAATAAAAAAATACTATGTAGATTAATTATTGATAATGTATGCAGTCTGCATGAGTAATCAGATATGTAGTTCTGTGCTGTGTTTACTGTTTTAATGTTGAATTTGCTTTAGCATACACCCAGGGTGTCACAACATTAGGGCAGGAATAAAAATACCCGCCATTTTGCAGATTTTTAAAAAATTTTAAATATTTTTAGCAATTTCTGCTAAATTTAGTTTAAATTCTTTAAAGTGAATATATTTCTGGGAAAAGGAAGATTTCTAAACATTACTAGATTATAATTTAGTGAAAAACACTGTCTATGCAAATTTACAAGCCTTGGTTGGGTGAAAAAAAGTACTAACCCACATTGATAGAATTGATATTAATTCACTTGTTGTGATTGGTCAATGAGAATTGATACCAAAAATAGCTTTTGTGTAGATAACCTGACAGACAACTAGCTTTGCTTGAGATAGAAAAATAGCACTAAAAGGCGTAATGGATAAATAATTCAACTTGATTATTTGAGAGAAGACAAATGATCAACAATTGTAGCAATGGTAATTAATGGAACCCCAAAATTAATTAATTGCCAGTTCGAAACCGGAAAATCCACTAATAGCAATACATTTTTTTCAACATTAATTTTTTAGCAGCGATGACTCAATGGACCTGGATAAAAAAATTTTTTTAACAGACAATTTCTTTTCCGAAAATGAACTCACTTTTATTATTAGCTTAATTAAAGATAGGTTGTATATTATTGTTGTCTTTATTAAAACTTATAAGACATAATGCTCCTGCAGATTTAAAAATGGTACAAAATGTCTCGCATTAGCCCAGCGGATATTCTAACAATACTCAGTACCACGAGGCAACTTGAATTAGTCATTTAAAATGTACGAAATATCTCGAGGCATGCCCAAAAATATTAGAAAAAAATCTAAATATCTGGTGCTAAATGTGTTAAGGTGTTAATATTCGAAAGTTCACATATCTTATGAACGCTCTAAAGTTCTTATTCTAAACTATCAAATCAAATATTAATGACTAAGTTTCACAGATACATCTCAAAATTTATTTCCGGGAAATGACTCCGGTCGGTAAATTCTCATTTCTTAAACAACTTTTTACGATTGCTGAATTTAACAGAATCCTAATCAAATTTCTCATATCATATCAAATTATCAATCTCAACTCATTCGATTGGGTGACATGCATCTTTCCTTTTGAACTACACACCAAAATGCTTATTTACTCCACTCAAAATCACACATTCATCATTTCGAAATCCTCATAACTCCTAGTGAAAAGCTGCAAAATTCTTAACGCGACGATGTCTTATAAATCCGCATACACACATCTTACAAAAATCGAACTGCAGCAATTATTCAGATAATTTTCTTGATAATGTTTTCTTTAAACATTACTATTACTTAAAGGGCAACTAAATATTACAATTACGAAGTTTTCCTTCAGGCGACGTAGAAATTAATCCAGCAAATTTTGAGAATCAAATCAAAAATATTGTGCAATACAAAAACGTTTTTTATGTTGCTTATGTAAATGAGAAGACAGAGTAAATCGCATTTCTAGTAACGAATTAAAAAGTTGCATAGCATATTTCCGAATTCATTTACGTCTATCGCCACAAAGAAATGAAATAATCTAAGTAAGTCAATCTATAGTTCTTCCATTTTAAGATTCAGAACTCAATTGGGGAAGTATATATACAGTGTGCAAATAATTTATCATGATTTTGTAAATATCTCTAATTAGTGTAAAAGTGTTTTGTAGTGTTTAGACTTTTATGTATTAAGTAAAAAAATAAATTTGAGGAAAAACAAGTATTAACCAATTAATTCATTATATAATACAAGGATATTGAAATACTATTGACGACTAAAAAGCAAGGCAGAAAACAGCAGCGATGGAATGACGTAATGACAGCGCGTATATTAGAATCGCAAATGAATTAAAATAGAATATGTTGACGTATATAGTAATCCGTAAGCGTAAACCTAATAGATTTTAGATAGATAAATTGCTGAGCACTCTTATATTCCTTTTAATATTTTATAATAATGTTGCTATTTGAGTGCGTTAAGAATGTTTAAGGTTGTCAGTCTTTGTACTCTTGCTCATTTCATAATTCAAAAGTCGTTAAAACAATTTGTATGTAAGTTTGTGACTGCAGTTCGATATTCAAATGGAAGCAAAATTTGAAAAACTTAAAATTTAGTTTATCGTAAGCTATTTTTAATTGGAATTCATGTATTCATGTTTAATTAATAAAATTTTTAACAATCTAATTTAAATTTTCTAAATTTCTCTTTTTTTGAATAACGAGCTACAAGCACAAACCCTCCAATGTTACGTTGCCTAATATGCAAAGGACAAAATTTGTTCAGGCCCAAATATTTCCAATTTCGGCAAAATAATGTCTTAACATGTCCTGGGACTTTCTTTAACTACTAAATACTTAATTGAAATTTATATCCTTGAAAATGGTAGTTCTTATATTGTTGAAGAGAACAAAATTTGCAGCAAAGAATTATAAACTTTGTAATTGAATGTTATATTTTAGCTACATAATGTATCATATTATGGTTTATTTTCGCAAAACCCAATTCATAGATTACATCTTTTTTGATGAAACACCTGAGACACAAATAGCTACTAAAATTCTTTGTAAATGAATTGTGCTTAAACAACTGAATTTTTATGTATAAGTACAACTATACTTGTGGTTTGTACTTTTTTTCACATGAACAAAATCTCAAATTTAGTGTTTCAACTGAAATAAAATAATTGTAGTTTCAGTTTTATATTGAATTTCGAGTAATTCAGTTTCAGTTCTAAAATTCACATGTCAATTTTAGTTTCGCCTAAAATATTTTCTTAAGCATGAATTTGTTATGTACAATTATATACTGCATGTTAATATAAAATATAACAAAAAAGAAAGGTGTTTCATTTATTTAAAATTAAGTTGTAAGATTTTTACTTGAATTTGCTTATTGTCTTGTAATATGCTAAGTAAAAAAAAATAGGAGTAAGAATATCCGAAAATCTGTGTGGCACAAAATATCCAAACCATCAAAAACGTTATTTTACGTTTTGACGAGAGCGTTTTGCAGATTTACATTTTGATGCCACATGAAATTAAATATTCAGAATTTGCATTTTTAATTAAAATCAGTTTCACTTTTGATTATTTCATTTCAGTTGAAGACACTAAATATTGTTAACAAATATTTCAAGCTAACATGTATCTTGGTGACTTCAATATAAGTTGTTTAGTTACATTCAGTTGAGATATCTTTTAACAATTTTGAGATTGCTTAGGTGAAAAAAGAATCAACCATGTACACAATATCGACTTGTAATCTCATCATTCCTATTTTCAGTTTAGCATACAGAATTCCATCCTTAATAGCAATAAATGCAACTTAGCCAGTCCATTGAGTCTTGTAGCATGTTCTGTTTCAGTGTTGTACACAAAATCTATTTTTCGTCAAATATATCTAAGGTTTGATATTATGTAGACTAATAAATATCAGTTCATGTTTTTTATTAAAATAAAATATTTCCTAAATTTTTCGGTTAGAGTTAAAGGGCAGCAGAACGTCAAGTGATTCACTTGTAATATATTAAATATTCATGTTACAATTATTTATAATAATATGTAATAAATAATTACGTTTGATATGTTCTTAGGATTTTTATGCTTTATTAAATTGAATCGCAAGATCAAAAATAAATATATAGAAATTTTGTTTAGGTCATGTATAAATTTTGCTTAAAATTAATATATGTATTTACCACTCATATGTAACACAAAACTGTTAATATTTTAGCTAAAATTGGTCTTAGTATCCCTTTCAATGACTAATGAAGAATTAATCAAATTCCATCTGTATGAATCAATAAAATGTTGTGAAAAAATAATTTTAGGGGTTCGTTCACACAGAAAGCTTGCGATACAGTGCTTATATTTTAAACACCTGTTTTAAGAGAGTAGCATTTACACAGAAAGACATGTCTTGAAATTTAAACAAGTTGAAATAACGGACTGTGTACACAGAGAGATTGCGATATCGTGCCTGTAATTTAAACACACAGACGGCGTGCGCTTACTGTATTTTTAACACATGTTTTAAGACAGTTGCATTCACACAGAAAGCAAGCTTGTGCTTGCGATAGATTTCTAGCAATGTAATAATATCAGTGTTCACACAGAAAGCGAGCTTGTAATAGTAATAACATAGAAAATTGATATTTCTCAGCGAATATATGTTATATCTTAATTTATTAGAGCTAATCAGCTTATATATGATGTTGAACATGTAGTTAAAATAATTTTTTATAATGTATTTTCATATGCTTTCTATTTGTTTACTAAATACTTCCCTAGTTAATACGTTTGGAAAATTTGGCAACTAATTTCCAAATATTTGGATAAGAATGCGTAATTTTTGTAAATGGCAATTTTTACAAATATAATCCAAAAATTTGGCACTAATTTGGAATTTTTTACCAAATTTTCCAATTTTTTTACTAGGGTTGTATTTTATGGAATTACTCAATAGAATACATTTACATATCATTAATATTATTCAACATAATTTACATTTAAACATTATTTTCTCGAAATTTTTTCTATATTTGCGAATTTTTTTCAAGGATTCTTATATATACAATTCAAACGGTAATTTATATGTTTTATCAATAAGTGAAAAAATTATTTTAAAATTTGTTTATGTGAATAGGTTCATGCGTATAAACATTAGCAAATTTACTAGGAATGTTTTAAATTACTGTATAATGAAAAAACATTGCTTATACATTTGCATCTATTACAAAGTGGGCAGCTATAATTACATTTCAAATCGTGGAGTACTCCTCATTTTAACAATAGTGTGACCGCACCAAAGTGGTTTGAATATGCAGTTTAATTGATAATTCATAAACAATTGCATGCGTAGATAATTAACTAAGCATTTAACTCAAATTGAACGTTACAATTTGTAAAATAAATTTTAGATGATTATTCGTAATCGAAACAGCCTTTGAAGCAGCGATCTACAATGGAATCTAGTTCATAAACACGCTAAAGCAGTTTTGAGAAGTTTTTTGTTTGCGTCTATCTTAAGGCCACTCATTTAATTATATCCTCGATTTATTAATGAAAGTTTTCCTTCCGAATTCGATTTTTTGTAAATCACAATTGTTAATATTTTTAGCATGCCAATAAAACTAGTCTTTTGACTACAGCAAACAATAAATTTATTGAATAAACTAAAACTAGAAAGCAGCACTGCAAAAAAGAGATATTCGGGGTGCATATATTTGTATACATATTGTTCAAGTTGAGCTAAAACACGCAATATTAACATTTTTATATAAATTTAAGATATTCAGGGATGTAACATTTCATATTTTCATTTTAAACAATATTAACATTAACCAAAAAGTTCGATTAAGATTATGACATTCCATAGATTAAGTCAATTTACAAGAATATAATATTAGAACCAGAAGTATAAAACTACATGTAGTATTAATTAAATATGCTTTGAAGAAATTGCTTAATAACAGTTAACAAATTTATATCTAATTTGAGGATGTAGAAGCCGAAAATATTTAACATGTTTGAAATCAAATTTCCAATCGCGCACTCCCGCGCTTTCTATGTGAATACAACTATCTTTAAGCTCTCTCAGTAACTCAACTGTTTAAATCGCTAGCAAGAACAAGCTCGCACAATCGCCCTGTATGAACACCCTGGCTTTATTGCTAGAAAATATCGCAAGCTCTCTGTGTGAACACCCAGATTTTAAAGCTAGCTCAAGTTCGCTTTCGGTGTGAATGCCAAAAGCTCGTTCTAGCAAGCACAAGCTTTCTGTGTCAATGCACGCTAAGAAAACGTTCTATTGACTCGTCAAATGAAAATATTGTTCATTTTTTCGTTGTTTAACCCTATCCCGACAAGCCTTTTTTCTGAAACTCTGACGTCATAATGGACGCTGACATCAGCAAATTTACAGCAATGCCAAGACATTTGATAAATGTGTTCCAAGACTCCAACAAAGCTAAGATTTGGCAGAGTGGTGGCCAACGATAAACTGACGTTCAGAAGTAAATTTATCGATAAAAATAGCAATAAAAATACTAACTTCTTTTAGAAAAAATTGTATAACTAGAAAAATAATGAAAGTATGATTTTTTGTAGACAGTTGTCTTGCTAATACTTTAGGAAAAGTAAAGAATTATCAAGGTTAAATCATTCAAATTAGAGGCAAAGATTTAAGGATAAGGCGTTGGTTAAGCCCTCAATGCATTCCAATGTACTTCAGAAGAACTAGTAGATCTCATTCTTAATCACGAATTGACAAGGCAGGAGCAGTTTTGTAATTTTCTGTGAATTTATTATTTTGTTTTAATATTTTTAAAAGTAAGTGTTGTTGATATCCTAAGTGTTATCTTTTCATTTGTTTCCATTATTTTCAAATTGGACGTATCCTAATTATTTAATTATCTTTGCGCAAGAGTTAGACGCGTTCTTGAGTTTATAAATTATGATAAATTTCTAAGGAACAGAATTGTTTACATCATTTTACCATACCATTGTGCTTAGTATAGTTTTGTTAACGAAAAAATTTGATTGTTATACAGGTAGAATAATAAATTTTAGAAGGTTGAAATCGTGATCTTTGCTCGTCAGATGTTTTAGTATAATTCTTGGATATCCTCATTGTATATAAAAACTGACTTTTAAAATTTAATTGAAAATGATTAAAATTTTCTTGTAAATTGATCCTCAGACTATTAATTTAAAAATAGGACAATTTTGAACTAAATTACTATTTTCCTCCACAAAATAGGACGGGTCACAGTTGTTCTCATCTTAAATATTTTATAAACATATTTAGTTTTATGCATTTTTAATGGGTTATCGCAATAAATTGTATTAAAGTTTACAGATGATTTTAGTTGTCTAATATGACACTTGGTAAAACTGTTCACTTATATGAAAATGTTCCACAGCGCTCATTGTTGCTCGAATGGCGCGCTAAATCTGATAATGGTTTGTTGCTCAAATCTGGAGGTACTGCATGTATCACCAAAGATGAAGTTGATGCAATTAAACAGTCACATCCGAAGATAATGGATGCTTTTGTGTGCTTAGGCATTTTAAATTTAACGTCTAACACCGGCAGCTATGACTTTCTTGTGTTTGTTTCAAATTGTCAATCCGTTGGAAAGTTTGCCGGTGGTGATATTAACCGTATCACTGAAACTGCTTATCACTGCATATCAGGTTATTTTTGGACTTATAATAAGGAAGTACATTTATTGTTACTTGATCAATTTTTCCACTGCGTTTTTTATTGTGTACACCGTTGTTTACTAACATTTCACACTATAATATTTTTATGAGAAAATTGACATTCGAAATTTAAAGTACGTTTTCCATTTACTATTTCGTTTTTGAAGTTCCGCAAATTCAATAGTTTAATCATTTTCATGCGAATATGAATTTTTTACATTTACATCTAAGAAGAACTCTAAAACTATGCTTTTAGATGGCGAATCTAATCAAAACATATTCGATCAAATTAGCTCAATTCGCAGACTTCTTAACAGTGGATGGTTCTACTTTAATTCTGCGTCAAATAGTCATACATTCAATTTAACTAGCAATCTGCAACGTGTATATAATCAATGCTCTTATTCTGGAAATCTCAGGCAAGTTAATTAGCAGTAACGCTCAAGAAACTTAATTCACTATAGAACACAACAATATTTAAAGCTATAATAATAATAATAATAATAATAATAATAATAATAATAATAATAATAATAATAATAATAATAATAATAAATGACTTTATTGGGCGCGGAAGCCAAACACTACAAAAATATAAAAACAAGTCAAGTTTTACGGCAGCAAAGACAGTCGCAGACGATAAAGTAGGTGCAGATGGAAGAGTAGGCGAAGTTAGAGAAGAGCTGAGCAAAGAGGAAAGACATCAAAGATTTCTTGAAGCTCGGCGGCGAGGAAAAGAAATCAATGGCTGTTGGAGGGTTGAGAGTCAAGATGTAATTAGCAGCAATACAAGCACGATTTAAAAACGAGTGAAGAGTGGGACGAATGGAGAAACTGACAACATCATCAGAGCGAGTGGAGCGAGAATTAGAGAACTTAATGAATTTAAAAGGATCAAGGTCAATTTGCGAGTGAGCAAGCGATTGAACAGGAGGAGATTACAGGCATGGAAGTAGAGTGACAGTAGGAGAGTGGAGAATTTGAGAAGAGTGTATTTGTATGGCAAGGGAGAGATCCATTTGAAAGGACGCTTCTGGAACCGTTCCATGTAGTGGAACAAGGCACGTGAAGGCCACCAACAAGGAGAAGCGTAGAGAAGAATTGCGCGAGAAATAGACATGAACAAAGAGTGTTTCACGGCAGCCGCGGAATTAAAGGGAACATTGCGGAAGAGGGAAGAGTGAGAAATTAGCTTTGCTGAGGCGCAAGGACGCATGTCCAGACCAATTTAAGTTTGCAGCAAGTTGAACTCCAAAATAAGTATGAAGAGGAGAAAAGTCAACAGGGAGAGTCAGATCAGAAGGGGAAGATACAGAAAAGGAAATGCTACATCTCTTGGTTGGGCTAATATCAAGATGGTTAATGGAAGACNATAAATGACTTTATTGGGCGCGGAAGCCAAACACTACAAAAATATAAAAACAAGTCAAGTTTTACGGCAGCAAAGACAGTCGCAGACGATAAAGTAGGTGCAGATGGAAGAGTAGGCGAAGTTAGAGAAGAGCTGAGCAAAGAGGAAAGACATCAAAGATTTCTTGAAGCTCGGCGGCGAGGAAAAGAAATCAATGGCTGTTGGAGGGTTGAGAGTCAAGATGTAATTAGCAGCAATACAAGCACGATTTAAAAACGAGTGAAGAGTGGGACGAATGGAGAAACTGACAACATCATCAGAGCGAGTGGAGCGAGAATTAGAGAACTTAATGAATTTAAAAGGATCAAGGTCAATTTGCGAGTGAGCAAGCGATTGAACAGGAGGAGATTACAGGCATGGAAGTAGAGTGACAGTAGGAGAGTGGAGAATTTGAGAAGAGTGTATTTGTATGGCAAGGGAGAGATCCATTTGAAAGGACGCTTCTGGAACCGTTCCATGTAGTGGAACAAGGCACGTGAAGGCCACCAACAAGGAGAAGCGTAGAGAAGAATTGCGCGAGAAATAGACATGAACAAAGAGTGTTTCACGGCAGCCGCGGAATTAAAGGGAACATTGCGGAAGAGGGAAGAGTGAGAAATTAGCTTTGCTGAGGCGCAAGGACGCATGTCCAGACCAATTTAAGTTTGCAGCAAGTTGAACTCCAAAATAAGTATGAAGAGGAGAAAAGTCAACAGGGAGAGTCAGATCAGAAGGGGAAGATACAGAAAAGGAAATGCTACATCTCTTGGTTGGGCTAATATCAAGATGGTTAATGGAAGACCAAGTAGACAAAAACTAAAGATCAATAGATAATAGTGGAGGCAAAAGAACTACCAAATTTGAAAATCCCAGTGTCATCGACGTACAGTAGACAGGATGAGTTGAGGACAGATTGAGGGAGGTGATTGATAGCAACGAGGGAGAAGAGAACAGCAAATACAGAGCCTTGAGGCCTGAGTTGTTTATGCCCTATGTATAAAATGCTTTCTTGAAATGTACGTTTAAATTGGCTGATTCAACATTTTAGAATAATTATGACTTTGAATTGATCTTATCAACTGTTTGTTTTAGCTTAGCAATTGACGGTTATTTTCTTTGGAATATGTCTCTTCGAGATAGACTAGCATGTCGTGGAGTGGATCCTACAGATTGGACTTGTGAATTAATCTGTGGTTGTGTCGACATTCGTTCTCTTCATGTCGAAGGTGATCGACTATCTGTTGCTCTCTTCAGTCGTTTGAGCCATCGGAGGGTTGGTACACGTTTTCATGTTAGAGGCTGCGATGATAAAGGCGCCGTTGCCAATTTCGTCGAAACAGAACAGGTAGTTAGGTTGTTTCACTAGGTCTTTATTTAAATTTATTCCAAAATTTTAGTAACTAAATGCACTTTCAACTTTTAGGAACTGTATATGATTATTCCAGCTATGTGATTGAAATATACAAATCTTCAAACGGAGAATTTACCATTTCCATGAAATATCAATGTCACGTTTAAATGACAATTTTAACTGTGATTTAGTTTACAATGTATAGATAAATTTGCCTGCGCCAATGACAGCTTATAGAACTACGCAAGTAAATTTTTGAATAGTTGAAAGTGTTCCGATCTAATGTGAAAATTTTCCAAAGGTTTCTTTCTTCAGTCAATGCTTTAGGCTTTATGGCTAAATGGTTCTTTCACTTCACATGTGTTTGTGCGCGGATCAGTTCCACTTTTTTGGGATCAACCCGGAGTACAAGTTGGCGCACATAAAACGCGTTTTACTCGTTCCTTACCCTGCTCTAAACCTGCATTTATTCGCCACATAAAAAGTCTTAAAGAACGTTATGGTGGAGTTCTTGTAATTGATCTCTTATCAACTAAGGAAAGTGAAGGAGATATAACCAGTGCTCATTCATCCTTTTGCAAGGTATGCTTTTTTCTAATACTTGTGAATTAATGTTTGGTTCACTATTCACAGTACTGGTCAAATGGTTTGACTTATTCTTTATATATTATAATTTTGTGTACAAGAGCGTACAACTTACGAAGTCTTTAATAATATAACTAACATATTCAACGTACACATGTAATTGTATTGCTATTTTTATACAATTTTTGGCGAATTTGATACAAACAGCACGTTTTATTTTTTCTTACAATTTATTTTAGCAATGGTTTCCAAAGGATGTTTATTTTCAAAAAAACAAAAGTAAATATTGATTTGCTAAACTTATTTTTTTAATTGTTGTCAATTACCTGGCCCATTGTGCAGTGACAATTGAGGCGCCCAGAGGCAAAAGGGCCAATCCACGATTCGGTAGTTTTGAGAAAAATAGCTTTAAATTTTACCATTTCTATTTTATGACAGAAACATGAATATTTGGTTTATTTTCAACCTTATTTTACCTATGTATAAAGGCGAATATTGTGACAAAATATTTCTACTATCTAGGGGAAGGTTTAAAATTTCGTATCCCACATCTAACTCAATATCGTCAATTTGGCGGATTGGCCCCTTTGCCTCTGGTCGCCTCAATTGTACTAATTACTTTATACAATTGCTGAGTAGCAATATGGTAAGCATGTTGCCATCTTAATGACTTGTTAGCCTTTTTCTGGTACATTCTAATTTTTATCAGAGGTTTGGTATGTATTTAGCTGCAGTGAAATAGCTGTCACTGATGTGTAACATATTTTTTGCTAATTGAAGTTTTGCTTTTTTCTTTCTTTAATACCGCAGTGTATTTTGAAAACACATCATTTTATTAAATATTTTGTTAGCATGTTCCTGGCTTTTACAATATTTTAATTGTTGACCCAATGGCATTGTCTTTATAACTTATTCCATTATCAACATTAAATAAATGATATGTTATTGTACGTAAAATTCAAAATTGTATGGAGTAATTGGATGAATTTAGATTTAATTCCTGGTACTGTGTAATGATGTTTCACCTTTGTTCTTCATTAGGTTCAGTCATTTTAGAAATGGCTATTGATTAATCGATTGATCACGTTTTGAGATTCTTAATAATTTAAGACAATATTAGTCCCAATTTTTAATAGATTAAAAATATAAGAACAATGTTTATGACTACAGCAGAAATAAACTTTATTTAAAAAACCAAATTCATTGCTTTTCCTAAGAGTTGGTGCAATCAACATTCGCTAAGTTTTTTTGTTTGCAAAAACAGATGCGGGTAATTTATTATATTATCTAAAAAATTCCCTTTTTCACACTGGGTTTTAAAGAACCTCAAGCAGAAACGTTTGCCAGAGCCCCATTCACCACACACATATATATATATATATATATATATATATATA
>CABFPE010000256.1:177471-190756 GCA_900660155.1 Hofstenia miamia
ACTAACAGTTGATTAAATTCCCGCATTTCAGAAAACCAGGATGCTTTTCATGGTTATACTGAGGCTCCTATAGAATTCGCACCCACCTACAAATATGACATGCTTTCTGATGTTTATGACACAAGTGAAAAATGTCGAACACCTGCATGGACTGATCGTGTTTTGTGGAAAGCGGTTTGCAGTGACAGAGTTCGAGCGCTTTACTACGGTCGAGCAGAGCTGAAGTCGTCTGATCATAGACCAGTTGTTGCGTATCTCGAAGTAAGTATAGCAATTAATTTCAAAGTTGCAAACCTATAAAATTTCATATTTATGAATACAATTTTTAAGATGGTCGGAAGGCAGGTGGTTCAGGAGAAACGTGCTGAAATCATTGAATATGTTGTATGTGAAGAGGGCCCTCCTGATGCCACAGTTGCCATTCATCTGATAGACTACAACAACCGCAGTGTCGCTTTGAATGAGGAAATCGTTGCAGCTCTCATTGCGATGGTCCAAGCAGAAAGTGGTTCTGTTGTGATTGTTCGCTGTGCGTTCAATGGCCTCATACTGACTCTCGCCAGTGGCAAAATGGCTTTAGCTGCAACTAGGTTAAACGGTCGCGATTTTAGGTCATGTTTTATACTTCAGGTAGTTTTTCTCATTATAGCAGTTATCATTTAGGAATAGGTTTTGATTATTTACTGTCATTATTAAGCACTTCCTTCTCTACAAACCTTATTTTTTTATCAACAATTAATTGGTTTTCCATGTCATTGGAACTTTACTACTTGTTTGTTTTGTTTACTGGTTTGTTTTCAAAGTTGTTGTAAAAAGCAAAAATTAATATCAAATACCATAATTTGAGAGAATGTTTTGCTAAAGCTTCGCAGGTGTTTTGCATTGTTTAAAAGAGGAAATAAAAATCAGTTTATTAATATATACATTCCGTAATTTAAAGATTATGTTCAATATAATATGTCTCCTGATTTTATTATAATTTTAAGCTACAAACTTCTTATAAAATTCAAATTGGTGTTTATTTGGATGTACCACTATTGTTGTAATTTCGGCCTGGTGATTTACAGGAGGTGTTTATAATAGACTTTGATGATCTGAACCACTTCATTGTAGTCAACATCTTAAATATATCGAAACATTTTGAATTTTCAAATTTTCTATGACAGTTTTTTAAATTATATTCTTTTCACGTGACATGGTTTTCTTATAGTTCAAATATTTCCATTTCTAGTCCCTAAGTACAGGTTGTCAATATCCGTCTAATTGTCTTTCACCGAGTATTGGTTAAACAAGTCACACATGCTCATAATGGAATGAACGATGCGATGTATTCCTGTGAAGGAAACCGCGTATTTTTCAATTGTTACAAACGCTCTTGATCGTCCAACCGATATGAAATCAATGATCCTAAGTTATAAGACGATTGCAATCGTCACAGGGTGTTTTTAATACCACTTTCATTCTTCATTAAAGCCAATTTCTATTCTGCAGGTAGCCGCAAATCAATCTCCTTTGATCAATGTTATCCTAGACACTATTATCTTTTAGCGTCTTCCCCAAGTTGTGCACTATTGTCTGTTTTTAAGGGAAAAGCTGTAAGATCTGCATAGGTAATGTTTGTTTTGAATTGTTCGAAGAATTCAGTGACAATGTAACTTGAAGATGGACATTCGAGGTCATAGTATACTCTATGATATTAATTAACTCATATTCGTAAGACCTACAAAAACTAGACGAGCTTTTGCTATTAAGCTCTTTGCCAAGGCTGGTCTTCGAACTGTGAGAATCAATAGACTCAGTTTTCCCATTGCATATATGAATTTCGGGGTTGATTGTGTAGCTCATGGGCTTATCGTAGTTTTGCATAATATTCTCAAAATATTGTTTTAATATGCTGATGTATATTATACAAATAGAAAATGGTTTAAACATTCAGTATACTTAATAATAAAAATGATCATTTTAAATTCATATTTTCAATGTTTGTTGGCACACTTCGGCCTCTCTAAGTACTTACTACGACAGCCTGTCAATGTTAAGAAATTGTCGTTCAGAAAAATGTTTTTAGATATCATTGCTTTCTCCGAATTGGCTAGAAAATATTTTGAAGCATGTTACCGGCTCCAAATCTTCACTGAGTCCATGTTCCTCTCAAGCTAATCTACCATTTGCAGCACCTAAATCGAATCCCCCACCCAGACCACCTCCTCCAAAGACTTCTTCGTACACTAATCTTTGTTCTGCACTTGAGCTACCCCAACCCGATCTTCAGCATGCCATCACATGTCCAGACCTGTATTCAAGTGAAGCCAATGAATGCATTCCAGATAATAATGTCTTACCAGTTACGCGGCCTCCGCGGCATGCCCCTCTGGGACACATAATACCAGTACCCGCAGTAACTAATCAAATGAGGTATTTGCTTTTATAAAATACTTTCTGTCTATATTAAGTGACACCTTCCGATATTCATAAGTAAAGCACAATTTTATTCTAATGAAATTATTGTTATTTCAAGTTTATTTGGATTATTTACGAGGGGCAATTCATCTTAGTGG
This sequence comes from Hofstenia miamia, assembly GCA_900660155.1. Taxonomy (NCBI): domain Eukaryota; kingdom Metazoa; phylum Xenacoelomorpha; order Acoela; family Hofsteniidae; genus Hofstenia; species Hofstenia miamia. The sequence continues at coordinate 180,030 of CABFPE010000256.1, forward strand.
TCTTTTCGAATGTATATTTCATTTAGGAAAATATAATGTATTAAGCCAACTGAACTACACTTTAGTTAGTGTCAAGAACTAATAGTTGTATATATATTAGTTATCCAAAATGTGTGAAACCAAAAAAAATATTACTATAATACAAATTCAGTATAATTTGCTCGTAACAAAGTCGGATGTACCGAGGTTCCGAATATAACGAGGAACCTTTTTCTTCCCGTCTAAAACTAGCAAATAAATCATTTAAAACGTAGTGTGGTTTAATTAAGTATCACTCAACAAATTATGATTGTTCGGATATAACGGGCAAAATTGGCGAGTGCCTTCAAACTCGTTGTATGTGAAGGATTAGTACAATATTTTGAAATTGCGGATGATTCATGTGTGGTTGGAAATATTTCCCTGTGAGCTTATTAGTACGAGAGTTATTTGCGAGTTTTTTTAGGAATTTAACCGTGGATCTTCCTGAAAGACCGCCACCAATGCCTCGGAGACCAAACAAATTGCCTGCGGTCATTCCAATTACTCAATAGCAGTCGGACGACTGAAAAATCCAAATGAAATCGTGCATGATCGTAATTTGTAAATTGTTGTTATGAATGTTTATAGTGTAGATTTCAATTCAAATATTTAATTTGGTTAATAGAAGCGCTAGGCGTCTTTGTTCATTTGCTGGTTTTTCAGATTTTTGCCATCAAATCTCAAGAATAATTGTATTTTGATACCAGTCAATATTTCAACAAATTTTGCCGTCATTTTTGATTTATTGAATTTACATGATCTTACAAATTGAATTGATTGCCGATTTATACACCTAAATATTTTATTTTTGTTTGCTTTATTTTTCTTTAAAATATCGTTTGAATCTTCTGTATTGTTTAAAACGTTCGCTAACTGTTGAAAAGTAATTGTTTAAAGTAACAATTTGATTATGTACATTTTTTAAATTCTTTTCATTCGGTCATATTGGTCTACAATTTGAGGAAATATCGTTTAATCTTAAACAGCCTGGAATCATTTTAAAGTACAAACTATTTTTACACATTTTCAAGGAATTGTCTCCAATGATTTTAGGAAATCGTGAGTCATTCACACATGTATTGGTGCCGGTGCTCAAACATAATGTTGAAAATTTGTACTAAAGTATATTGTGCTGTGATTGAAGTATCTGAAAAATTACCTATTTTTCTTTGAAATTTCAGTTTTTTATAAAAGACATAAATTCAAAATTATGCTCCAAAATGTTTTGTTCCCTTTTATTGTCTCAATTTGTATATATATATATATATATATATATATATATATATATATATATATATACAGTATATATATATATATGAAGCTGATTGTGATATGTACATAAACAGCTTCCATACAAAACTTGGAAGAAGGAAATTTTTTAATATTGTATGTAAATCTTTACAATCTCTTGAAAATTTTGATCTTATTGAGTGAATATAAGCATGCATTTCTAATTAAAATTAATTTCATGCAATGAGCACTCAATAAAAAGGAACAATATAACTAACCATGTCATGGTGAGAACTGAAATATCTTTTCTCAATTAGAAAATGTTTTTGTAAAGTATACTTGTTCACTATTACTTCCAAATGTGTACTTCCATTTTTCTGTAAAGACTTGATTAATATAAAAGAAATCAATGTAGAAATTGCTTTCTTTTTCATTGAAGTTAATGTGTTAAGATCTGCTGATAATTTGAATCTCACATTTAAAATAATCAAAATTTGCTAAATTTATATTTCTATAAATAATTGTGCATGTTGTCGAGATTATCTCTAATAAAGTGTTGCAATTTGTCATATTCATTATTCAATAAAATTAATGCGTTTTTGATGATCATGACTTTTTTTCGAATAGTAGTATTTAATTTTTCAATGTACACTAGTCATTATTTTCTAAATGCAGTGTGACTTGGTATCATTTTTTAATTTTTACAAAACACAATTGTAGTTGAAAAATATATCACTATTTAAAAGTTTTAATGACACTGTACCTAGCGCATTTTCCAGTATATTTTGACGTAGTGCTTGTGTGTTGATCACAATTCAATTTTTAGTAAGTATTTTATTGCAAATCATGTAAATATCTAAATCATTTTGAATTTCGAGTTTGTACGAGTCACGTATTTTACAAAATTTTAACGGCATCTGACATACTTTTTATCCGTAATTTTATTTCGTACTGTGCATTTTGTATGTTGAGCGGAATTCTTGGAATTGTACTGTTTGGCTAATGAAATATTAGTTACTGTCCAAATACTATTCGCATTGTTTACTCATCAATGAGTAGTCGCCCATGTCACATGTTTGAATACTGCAACATCCCATTAATTTACGAAGTTTGCATACTTCTTTTGATGCTGGGACGAAATATAAATTTTCCGAAAATGGGTCGAAAGCAGTGTCCAATATTTGTTTCAAAAATGAGTGCCATGTCATTCCAACTTTAGAATAAATTTTTAATATTCTTTCAAATTCAAAAACAGTGAAGCACCAGCTGCGCAATAATATTTTGAAGAAATGTTTGAAATATATCAAAACTGTAGTACTATTGTTTAGTACTTTACCATGGAACAAGCCATTATTGCTATTAATAATAATAATAATAATAAACTTTTATTTTAAAAAGGATAAAAACATCAATTTAAGTTATAGAAATACTAGATTTTCATTCCGCGAAGGAGCCGATATGGAAATAGAGAAAGTTCCCGTTCAGAGTTGGTTCTTATTACTCCAGGGAGCCTCTCACGCAGTCGACTATCTCCATAATGTGAGCATTAAGGCAGAATATCTTGCAGTACATGATTCTCAGAAGTCAGTATCTGCTGAAGAAGCCTATTATCAACTTTGGTTATGATTTTTTCAATAGGGGTATAATTTGATAAAATTTTTAAGCGTAAAGCTTTTTTCTGAACTTTATCTAAGAGCAGCATACAGGATTTTGACGAATCTCTCCAAACTGAACAACAGTGTTAGCGAGGGCATAACTAATGCATAGTATAGTGTTTGTAGTTCATATTGGCTAAATCCAAGATGTTTCAATTTCAGCAATAAATACAACTTACTAGTAGCTTTTTTAGCCATGCTCCTGATGTGATGAGAAAATGAAAGTGCCTTGTCAAAGTACACACCAAGAAATTTCACTACAGATTGTTGTGTGATATCTTGCAACTTAGGGACATAGCTTTGACCAAAGTTAATGAGAATTTCATTCGTCTTGCTATGATTAAAATGAAGGTTCTCGGATAAAACATGAGCCTCAAGAGAATTGATTACAAAATTGCTTTTGTCTCCAACATCGTACAAGCCAGGTACAATAAGAGTATTATCGTCAGCAAAAGCTGATAATGAGATTTATTTAATAATAAAAGAACTTTATTTAATAATCATATCAAATTTCGAGATTATCTAGAATTTAGAAAAATAAAATTTTAGTGATATCACATTTTAATACAATTTTCATAAAATACAACATATGAAGTGCAATAAATTGTATTTTTCTGTCTCAGGTGGGCATTCACCATGAGTAAACACTTTTACCTAACTATTTACCACATAAGGATGAGGGTTGATTCCACCCCTTCTTCAAACTCTTAATTTTTTTGCAAATCCCGAATATTTGTGCTTTACATTTATAGATTAACAAGTATTATGAAAAGATTCGAAGCGGTTTCACCCATCAGTTCTCTTGCTGCAAGTCTTATCAACAATATTCACAAAATTGCAATGGTCATGTTGCGTTTTTACATGAAACTGCTGTTTTTTCCCCAATTCAACATTAACCAGATTTTGTCAATTCACAAAGCATCATAAAAGTAAGCCTATTTGAAAAAGTCCAAATCTTCAAAAACCACCAATTTTCGCTACCTAGAGTTAAAACTGATGGCGTCATGATATATCTAATGTAAAGGTGGGCAAACGTTTTTGAAGAAGAAAAAGAAGATATCTTCATTAGTTTAGCAGTTGTAACAAAACATATTCATCTAATGCTGATACTACTACAATAATTGCATCATTAACAGAAATCAAATAACAAATAAGATAAGGAACAAAATACAAATAAAACAAAATAATATTAAACAGACTATTGCTAACGCTTGTGCCATTTCCTATGAAATGTGTATCCTTTCCATGCTGATTTACGAAATTCTGTAATATAATGTGAAGTCAACTAAGTAGTAATTCCAAATTTAAATATATATATATATATATATATATATATATATATATCAACAACAACAACATATATTTAATTTCTCATTTACATATACATGTATTAAGCTTACAAATTTATTAAGAACATAAAAATTGCAACTTTCTTCATATGAGCTTAGTTATCAGAGTAAATGTTTGATTCTTAGTTACATTTATAAACTACATATAAATTAATAAATATTTTTTACTTATTGTTCTTGAGTTGCACATCTTATTCTATAGTTAGTCAGATAATTGATATTTTTATGTATAATCATGTTTTTCATCTTCGTAAATATTGTATAATTTTTTTCACTTCCTATGCTGTAATGCAATTTGTTCCATAGCGATATTGAATAATTTAGGAATCCGTTCTTCATTACTTTTCTATTATACTTAGTTTTACCAAATGTAATTGTTCTTTGATTTAGATTATTAGAAATTTTCGATTTTCTTTTCCAAAATATCGATAAACATCTAATATTTTGAAGAGCTTCTAATGATCTTAGAAGTTATTTACACATTATTTCTTTTTTATTTTTGTTGCTAATTATGTTTATTCCCCATTTAAATACTTTCTCTAATTTCAATTTTGCTTTTTTATTTAAGTTAGTTAATAAACAAGATCAGTACAAGAAATGGGATAGAACAAGTGATCGAAAGAGTATTACCCTCCATTCTATTGGTACAAACTTTCCAATTTTTTGAATTGATCTTATACCATATACCATTTTCTTTATGATGTTGTTTGCCTTGTCTGCAAAATTCAATTTATTATCAATTACTACTCCCAAACATTTCATTTTTGGTGATTCCGGAATGACATTGTTACATATCTTAATACTTTCTAATGCTGATTCATTTATATATATATATATATAAATTAGTATTAGTAATGAATTTCTTTGTAAGCTTGTCAAAAGCTGACTATAATTTAGAGCAAGTTAGCCAGAATACTTGTTTATCCTACAGTTTGTCTGCTCGCGATAAAGCAAGACTTCTCTCTTGTTCTATACCAGGAAGTGGAGATTGGTTGGCTGCCATTCTCTTGAAAGCACTTGGTCTTTCCTTCGCTCCTGTAGAATCCCGAATTTTGCTTTGTTATCGGCTTGGCATCCCCTTAATTGATGATCACAAAACAAAATGCTTTAAGCATTTGGATTTATTTGGTGATCATGCTATGTCATGCGCCATTGATGGTGAAAGAATTGCGCGTCATGATCGACTCAGGAACGCTATTTTTGCAACTGCTTCTAAATGTGCTTTGTCTCCTGTGTTTGAAAAGAACAGATGTCCTGGGGACATCTTTTTAACACGCTGGTCTTCTGGCCGACCAGCCGCTCTAGACGTGACTGTAATTTGTTTCATTGCAGCCTTCGATTGTTTCTTTTGCGTGTACTAATGCTGGTCATGCTCTGGAAGTTTCAGACAAGCGAAAGCTTACTAAATGCGCAGAATCATGGTCAACTACTGGTATATCCTTCATATCACTATCAGTGGAAGCTCTAGGAGGATGGTCACCAATTGCTATCAAAGTATTCTCCAAGATGTCTTTTATGTCTTCTGCCAGAAGTGCCTCTTGCGAATCGAATACGATTTCTACACATTTTTTCCATCAATTGTCAGTAATTTTATAGAGGAGAAATTCTACACTTCTATTATCAAGATATGGTGGGTAGGGTTCAAGCAATTCATGTCTAATGTGTGACATCTGCAACACAAACTCATTAAATAATGTTATCCTCAGCATCTCAACCATTGTACAAGTTTTTCAGAATCGATCACCCAAAAAATAATCATTGTAATGTTATTTTTATATGTATTGATTTTCGTTCTTTAAAAAAAACAATTTTATATTTGGTGAATCTTAAATATTGTATATTGTAATGTTAATTTTGTAAAATATCATAGATCTTCATGTAAATTTGTTATATTTAGTAGAATTTTTAAAAATAATATTTGCTAAATTAAAACTGCAAAATATTACGTCTTAATCAGTCGATCTTGACAGCGGGCATGCTAAATTAATTAATTGTCATATATTAGGTGGTAGTTTTATGGACAGTATCAATTATAACGCAAGTTAATTGCACATTACGCTTTCATTTTTGTTTCCTACTTTTGTTTACTAATACATATTGTTTCTATTGTTCTTTGTAGTTCTTACCAAGATGAATTGTTTGGTATGGCGAAAGAAATGGCAAGCAACAAACTTCTAACTGTGGGGGGTGTTTTACAACATTATTTGTTTCTTCAGAAGAATACGAAATATCCAAACGTAAGTTGCTTGAAGGAACTGTTTCTGATGCAAAATCAATTCCAACTGTTTCAACGAATGGAATAGTTCACATCATTGGAAAATACCTTAATAAGCGAACATCTATCATGAAAATATCTGCTAGACGAATCACAGAAGGCACTTAAAAATCGAACAATTACAAAATACGATTTCCCTGTTATTCGACGTCGCTTTTTGTAAATGTAGCAGCTTTGATTTATGTAAATGTGCCAAGTACGGTAAATTACCGAAAAATGAGCAACAATTTCTTTATGATCAAAGAGGATCTCGAAACATTATAATAAGAAACGTAGACATTGAAGCAACACGCAAGATGCAACGAAATGCCTTAGACAGATTGAGAATGGAGTCTGGGGGCAAGCTTTTGTCTTCGAGTATGCCTTCGCCTTCAAATTTCTGTGAACGATCAGCGAACGATGAAGATGATGATCAAATTATCAGAAGAGGACTACAGATCTGATATGAGTCTGAATCCAAATCGAAACTGTTTATCCTTAAAGAACTCTGTTGTAGAATGCGAAAGATACAGAATCAACAATAGAGCCAGTGCGGCTCTTTCAACTGCCCTTTTACAAGATGCTGGACTTGTTTCTGAATGCGTTACAAGATTTGTTATTGATAAATCCAATTGTACAGCAACGCAAGAAGTACAGCAAACTTTTAACTGAAATACCAACTATTTATATTATACCAACTATATATATTGATGGTCGCGGTGATAAAACTCTATAATTAGATGATACTATGAAAACAGAAGAGCACTGTGTCCTTGTTGCAGAACCAGGGTCTCGTTATCTCGATCATGTTTCTTCTCAAAGTGGATCAGCTTATTCTGTCAAATCTGAGATTGTCGATTTTCTCCAAGAAAAAATTTCCAAAATTTACATGACATTGAATGCGATGGTGCGGTTGTTAAGACTGGTGCACACAGTGGAATTATATTACAGCTTGAAATATTTCTGGAGAGGCCTCTTCACTGGTTCGTTTGTCTGCTGCATACTAATAAGCTGCCGTTGCGGCATGTCTTCATGTCACTAGATGGAACTATGACTGGACCTGATAGTTTTAGCGGCCCAATTGGCAATCAAATTCCGGGTGTCTAGGCTTTGGATGTTGTAAATCTTTTATCAGTATACGGTATGGTTGGCAATATTGAAAGCGACGTGGTCAACGACTTCAGTTTGGATCAGTTGTATCCTTACATTTGCCATGAAATTCAATCGGGTAATCTTAATATGGCAAAAGCATTTAAACACAAGAAGACAGATAAATTGAATCATGCGCGTTGGCTGTCAATGGCAAACAGACTTTGCAATGCAAACTGTATATTTCGACAAATGATCCAACCCCAGAACTAGTAGTACTAATTGAATTTGTTCTCAAAGATACGAAGTAATCCTTTTGACGGTCCGAAAACTTTCACTACTTGGTAAAGGCAATAAGCGACTTTGGAAATGAATCTTTCCGAAATATCTCGAAAAGTTATCCAATGAAATTGCTTTTTCACTCATCCGGAAAACATACTTCTTTGGATGATATCAGATGAGGAAAAGCAAGTGAGAGATGCAATGGAAAGAATCTTCCAGTATCATGGAAGTCAAATTCAACTACGAAAATTTAAACTGCCCGAGTTGAATTGGAATGCTAGATCCTACAAAGAAATGATTAATTAAGATACTATTCCTCTGTTCTTCTTTGGAAAGACATTTGATGAGTTGGTGACATTAAAATATAACGTCATACAGTCTCAATTTGCCCTTCCACAATATCCGTGTCATACTGTTGGTGTGGAGCGCATTGTGCAGTTGGTGACGCAGTCTTCAGTGGTCAAGAAAAGTTATGAAGCACAACCCCACAACATTCTTCAAACTACTGTATTAAAGGAAGAAATAAACGACAGTCGCTTGAAAGCAAGCAGGACTACAAAATATGATTTTTATTTTTAAATAAATCCTCAGAGTTTTTTGGCCGTCGAGCCAAATTTGTATAACAAGTTTGTGTGGTAATTTAAAATTTACGCAAAAAATTGTGTACATGCTTATCACTACGTCATTAAAATGCCCCTAAATGTAAACTTCTCCAAGTTTCTCACCACCCTCCTCGACAGGCATTTGTTGAATCTAGGCAACGCCTTAAGTAAATATTATCATGTCTTGCACGACATGTTAATGTGTTCCAGTGTTGTCCAAATTTATGCTATGAACTGAATAGACACAAACACAAGTGTTCACAAACATAGACCTCAATCAGAAAAAAAATTATATAACTGCCCACCCTAATATATATATATATATATATTTATGTTAAAAAGTAACGGTCATAGCAGTGTTCCTTTGTATAATTTTTCTTAGCTTAAAAATATTATCTTGAAATTGACTCTTATTGCAACAGGAAGTTATATTTGCTCTATTTTAGATGACTCGGCAAGGAGTTTGTCTTAATACAAAAGTTAATTATTAAACTAATAAGGAATTAGAATTATAGGAGCAAATTCTTTAGCGGACCAAGTTGGAATTTCTGATGGACCGCAAGATTTTTTAACTTTAAGTTTTGCAATTGCTTTCAAAATTTCTGAACGAAAATTTATTCGCATAAGGACCATTTCTTTAGTGCAGATGGATGTAGACGCCTTTGTGCTTTCCTATATGAATAAATTCAGTGTTAAATAAATTTGCAATATCAACACTCTTAGTAATACTTTCTCCATTTTCGTCTTCAATGCAGTTTTTGCAAAGTTCAGAATATTTATTACAGTTCGGAAGGTTATTTTTACAAAGTTCCATTTGTCTTTAGGTCTAGAGAGCTTACTAAAAGTAGTTTTGACATAATTCGGATGTGTATTTCTAAGTGCAATATTTAGATTTGTTTCTAGCTTTTTAATAAAGTGAATATTTCCTTCAGATTTATCCTTAATATTTGCCCGGTATGCCTCATTTTTTAATTTAATGAGTTGCTTAGAAGAAGAAGAATTTAACCAGTATTTTTCTTTAAAATTAATGAACCCAATGCCTTTCTTTGATTAATACACATTTTTGGGCAAATATGTATCAATATAATGACTTAATGAATTCTTAAATGAGTGAAGCATTTCATCAACATTGACTTGTGAATAGACACTAAGCCAATTTTCTTTAGCCGATTCATTCCTAAGCACTTTTAATAAAAGGGGATCTTTTCACGAATTTCTTTCTAATTCCTTTGTTTGAGGTGGTTCCATTCTATAAAAAGAATGCGCGTAATAATTGAGTGATCGGAGAATGGATATTATTTGCTTAAATATTGATCATCATTAGCGTTATGAACAAAAAAATAATCGTTTACAGTTGAAGCGCTATTAGTATACGGCTTGGTAGGCCTATAGTTTTTTCTAAATCCACAATGCATTTCTTATAAAAATATGTTAACTACTTTCTTTAAAATATTTAATAATATTGTTCCATTAAGATAAGATAAGATAAGATAATCTATATTCATTTGAATTTTTTACAATATTTTACTGATATTTCAAATGAATAGCGTCATTAACTACTATGTACAAAAAGAATGAATAATAACAAAAATGAAATAAATAAAAAAACACAGACTAAAAAATACACTGACTACGGATAGCTTACTAATTTCGATTTATTGTATAATCGTTATTATAAAATTTAAATCCTATCCATGATCTACCTGATATAAACTTTTGTTTGAGAAATAATAATTTTAATTCTTTTTTGAATTTTTTAAGGTTGTCTATTATTTTCATTTCTTTTGGCAATATATTCCAGTTATAAATTGCAGTATTAATAAAGGATTGACTCATGATATTTTTATTAAATTTAACACGTGAGTAGTTTTTTGATCGTTTATTTTGCTTCAGACAATCTGTCAAAAATGAGAATGATATCTCGTTGTAGGGTGGAATTTTCTTTATGAATTTGAAGAAATAAATAATAATATTGTAAATAATTAACTCTTGTGGAAAAAGAATAGATTTAGAAATATATTCTTTTGTTTTAGAAGAGTTTTTATTACAAACATTTAATGCCCATTTTAGTTGAACTCGAAGCTTTTTTAACATTTGCTGTTTACATTTGTATATAAGATATTAGCATAGTTTAAATTACTCATAACAAATGCATGAAACATTTGAATTACTGCAATTGGGGGTAACTGTTGGGAAACATGGGATATCTTTCTAATACCTATAGCCATTTTTTTAATAATAGTAT
>CABFPE010000256.1:192555-209179 GCA_900660155.1 Hofstenia miamia
GACGATTTTTCGCGAATAGTGATCCATTTTTTGGATATTTCAGAGCATATTTTAGCTTTAGGGAAACTGGCTGATATTATACAGTGATCAGAGAATGGACATTCAGAGGAGTAGTATAAGAAATCAAGATTATTTTCGGGCAGTGCAATAAGGTCAATCAAAGTTGCACTGTTGGCTGCGATTCTTGTAGGAATGAAGGTATTTGCCGTTTTTAAATTAAAAGTATTAAAAAAGAGATTAATCGTTTTATTATCACGTTTATTTAAGTAATTTAGGTTCCAATCACCCATTAATATTAAATCTTTATTTTCTGAGTAGGCCACTGAAATTTCATTCTCAAGTTGTTCAAAAAATTCATTAGTATTACATTTATTTGGACAGTATGAAACATGAATTGCTTTTTAAAAGGTGAATTTTTGATAGGGTTATCAATTTCAACCCAAAGGCTTTCGAATTTTTCTGAGCTTACTATATCATTCCGTTCGGTGCCACAAATCCAACTTTCTATCCTAAGATATTGCTTAGACATAATCATAGAACCCTAAAAATTAAGCCTCTTCCACATAACAAGAAAAAAATGAAAAATTCATTTCTCAACACATCAATAAATATATGAAATAATTTATTCTATAAAACAAATCATTAAATTGAGTATTCAAAACTGAAAATAAAAAATACTTCTGTAGTTATACAAAGGAAAGGCTTGAATACAAATGGCAAGGTTTTAAATTTTATAATAATGATTATTCAATAGACCGCATCTAACCTAAATTCGGCATAGCCAAACAAGTAACTGTAATTATTTTTGTAAATATTATTTTTGTATGTGACGCTATTTAGAGTCGCAAACAGTATTTTATATAGTAAAAAGCAACTCTAAATATAGATATTTTATTTCATTTCATTAAAATAATTGATATTCCAGTGTCCTATTACGAGAACTAGTTTATTTTTTAATACACATTTCCTTATTTCATTTTCAATTTCTTGAATCCCAGTAGTGGGATAAATAAATACTTTGCTATGCACTGGTTGTCATGCGACAAAAAATTACATTCAACACACCGTTCAATGGTTCAATGTTGCTTAAAACTTATAAAAGTAACCAGTAACTTAATAAAACGTATTGAATAACCTGATTTAAAGAAAAACCCCGGAACTAATAAAAAGTTGACGCAGCGGTCGGGTCGAACAATTTAGCTTTGCCTCTCAGTTTTGTGCTAAATTTATTCAGCTTCTACCTTATGTATAGAAAAAACGAAAAATCACAATGCTATATGTAACTCTCCATTTCATTTGAAAAGTCACAAATGTTTGTATTTTGAGAAACATACGAGTCTCAGCTTTGAGGTCCAATACATTCTTAGAACTCGCTCAATCGAAAAGAAAGAACAAAATAGTAAAAATTCTCACGAGTTTAATATTTTCGCAGTTACGATGTATCTGCATAGAAATAAAGATTCATAAACGCCCTTATAGCTGCATGAAAACCTCTGTCGGGCCACATGCATTCCGCGGCTCGTAGTTTGCCCACTCCTGGTTGGAAGGCCTCATTTTGTAGAGGAATGATTGTTTTCGTAACGTACAAAGCTTCATAGAATGATCTTTATCAGATATTTTGTATAGGGTTCGAATCCATAGATCTCATTCCTCCTGTGAGTTCAACGGAAAAGGAATCCTGTGTCGAAAAGGGTTAAGGTATTAGAGATACTTAGGGTTAAGTACAAACTGCAAATTAAACTGTCTCATTAAATTTGTATTTTGTTATATTTGTTGCAAGATGAGCAACCAAACTTTAACTTGAATTGAAAATGTTTGGAAAACTCGTTTTCGCAGAAAAAATAGTTAAAATAGTTAATTTTTTAAGTGTTCAATTTCCCGGTTGAAAGATATTTTATCATCAAAAGTATGATTTCTTTCACTATTATTCTACTATTTTCTTTCCCTAAAGTCGAATTAAAATGGAAAATTGCAATGTCAGATTTTAAGAAGGAAATGCTTAAGTGCTTTCCGAGGGATTTATTGGCCTACCAACAAGCAATAGAAACAGCCAAATTATTAGAGCATAGCACGCGAATGGAACCACCATCAAAACAAGAGTTTCAATTAATGAAGAAAAATTATAATGCAATTGTCTATATCATGAGATATGTCACAATATTTGGTCATCACTATTTCGTCAACACGTCCGTTATTAATCAAGCAATCAAATGTTTTGCTCCCCTTTTAATGCAAGCAAATGCAAATAAATTGGTAAGTGAAAATAACGATACTGTTCGATTCACAATTTTTTTAAGGAACTATTCATCTTCACACAAGACTGCAGATTATGTGGCATTAGCTAAGGCTGGTCAAGGGTTTGCAATAAGGCTGGCAAACATAAGTGCAAAGCAATTACAAGCACCAGTCAGTCCGAACACTCATTTGGATTACATTGAATTTACTAAGCCCAGGACCGTAAATAGGAAGAAACATCGGCCATTATTCGATTTTCAATATTTTCATGTTATTATAATAATTCTTGTATTTGTAATATTTTTCATAATTTTTTGTGCTGTGATGATGTATAGAAAATGCAATGATTAAAAATTGATTGCAAAATGATTTTTTCCTGCATTACAAATTTTCTAAAATTCAATCAACTTTTTAAATATGTTATACAATAAACAAATTTAACGAAAGCATCGTTTAAGAAAAACAAGAATTCAGTGGGATTAAATAGTTATACATGTATAGTGCTATAAACTTGCAACTATGGCTATGCTTTCTCGATATTGTAATTCTTGTGACATAGCCCGTTTAAGATTTAACCGTTTTCAGGCAAGATTGGCTGAAGAAACGTTTGATAAAAAAACATGTTTAAATCACTTGTGTTTTAACAACATTTGTAGGTTGCTTTGAAAAAAAACAGTGAGGCAGCATCCTTTTTCAAAGATATATAGATACATAAGCTTTTTATTATAAAACAATACATTATGACGTAAAATTAATAAAATTATTCTGAATCAAAAATCCACATTCTTATCAGAACATTTTATGAGCCGCAATCCTTGTGATCTTCTGCAGCATTCTCATGTTATTTGTTCGGAAGTGAAGTATATTTCCGGTATCATTGAATCTCTGCTACTATTTTCAATGATGTCCTTCTGCAGGTAAGCTTATTTTTTGAAACACCTTTTGTGTGCTGCATATAACTAATGTATCATCGACACATAGTAATAAAATTTACTCATTATTTTGGTAATATTAATTTTTGTTCAAATTTCGAAATATAAATATTTGTTAGTGTTGCTCCAAGGCAATTTCCAATTGCAACACAACTTTATTGAATATAAAACTTTCCTTGAAATTCACATATGGTGTTTTTTGTGCAGAGTAATATCAATGTTCTTAAGATTTTGTAGTCTAAACAAAGTAGTTTGTTGTTATATTCTTTCAATAATGACATTGAATATTCAACAGCAAAAAAAGCTTAAAGAATGGTGTATATAGTTTTGATGCTCTAATTCAATATAATTTCTATTTGATACTTTTCCATTTACTATATTTTTTAAGAAAAGGTTGAATGCAGTGAAACAATATGGATGATTTCAAAGAAAAAAATTTTAGTTTTGTATAATATTCATTTTTTGCGTAGGTTATCCGGTAGTATTTTGTTGAATTCTTTGTCAAATATTGTAATTGCATAATGACGGTGCAGAGGCCATCAAAGTCTATCAAAGTTATCCAGCAATGCTCATATCACCAATGTCACTAACACCCAGGCTTCCTCATTGTACAGATTTTTCTGTTCAATCCAATCCAATTTAAGAATTATAGAATTGTCCAATTGGATTCCAAGTGAATTCCGATCTAAGCTCTATGCAACATGCATAACATGGATTTTCCATGCATCTCATAATTAAGGCCTGATTTCCCAAATAAAACCAGAAAATTGCAGAACTTCAAGGAATAACGCAAAAAATGCAGAATTGTTATTGCAGAACAAATCAAATGCATTGGCTTCACTTGAAGAAATTTATGATAAGCACAAGGCTAAAATATGAGATCCCATAGCTAATCAGCATCACTCTTGATGATGAAAACCTCTCTGTTAATCTCTCTATTTGTTTGTTTCCAATTAGTTTCAGTCTTAGAGTATGCTCCCTTTTATAATCTTGTGGGAAAACTTCCGTGGGATTGAGTGTAACAGATTTTTCAAAACAGGGAACCAAAATAGAAAATTGCAGGCAATACTGTTTTGTCTAGGTTTTGCAAATTATGAAACTCATTAAAGTGCATAGATGAGTAGTAATAGAAAAGGAGAGGAGGTCTCATTGGGACACCTTGAAGTTCTCGTAACACTTAGCTGATTCATCAATATTGGAGGAGTGGTTTTAGTGAATCATCTCTACTTGACAGCTCAGTAATGTATTTTTGCAACTGCTAATTGATTTGTGACAGTTTTTAATTGATTTTTAAAGTAGGTTTACAATGATTCATGTTGGGGCCTATTTAGTTTATACTGTTTTGATATAATGACTAATTTCATTTCATGTTAATATACACAGCTATATCACATGTTACAATCATTTGCATACATTACACCCATATATTTTATAACACACTGCAAAAATTTCCATCATTACATGTAAAGACTACACACCATTTTTGTTAATATACATCATTATCCCACATTACACTTTGTTGATCCATCTTCCATGATTTATAATGATTACACATACAATGTTTACAGTGTAATTCGGGAACTTTCAAAAACCGCATTTCATTTTTGTCAATCCACTACACTATATCCCACAGTGTTTTTGTTAATCAATTTTCCATAATGTCAAAAGGCTTACATGTAGAGTGTTTATCTCGTTTTTTGGGAAAACTTACAAAAAAGAGTCTACATTTTGTTTTTCAAAACACACTATTTCATTTACAAAAACAACATTTTGTTTCTAAGCAAACAAACTATTTGAACACACTTTGATAATACATGTGGAACATATTAAATGTAGAAATTAAACAAAAAGAGATCACAATTCAATTTAATAAAAAACGCTTAGAATTTTATTGACAATAGTAAAAAACGCATTGTCTAGTTTACATGTTAAAAACGAATTTCATCAATTTCCAAAATATAAATACCTGTATATTATACACATTCCACTTATAATTATGGTAAATTACACTATTAAATTTGTCTATTGTATTAGTTTATCATTACCAAGGTTGATGTTGATGTGAGTTCATATATTGTCATCAACCACTGTCTTTGTTTCCCATGCACAGATAATTTTCAATAAGGATTTTTCATCTGATGGGAGAGTTGAGAATCACACAATGCCCAACAAAATATATCTAAGTGTGGTATAAAAGTTTTGCATCCACAAAATTAAATGGAGTCAAGATTTCTTAGACACTCTCTTTTGACATATTAAATATCAAATTAACACAGATTTTAAGTATTATTGTAAGCCAGAGAAATTGATATTAACAAATATAAAGGGTAATCTGTTCCATGATTAACAGTGGTGTAATTCAATGTCTGCTTTCCCCACTGAGCATAATACATTGAGATCAGAGATAACTGGCTTTACGTTGTAAGAATTGGGAGGGACAATACATGCAATGGTTATCTGCTAACAGCCTCACAAATACATAGAGAATGCACACAGAGACTAAATAACATTTAAAATCAAATATCACAATAAATTGCATCACCTAATATTCAGTGAGTAATTAAAGGAAATTGTTTTATATGATGGGAACAATTCTTCTTTTACTGATTGAAAAACAACAGAATAAATGTTTTAAACCAAATCATCAGCAATGGCAAACTTTGTATAGTTGGTGAAACTAAATAAACCATAGCAAAATATATATAAATAATTTCTTTTACCATATTTATTGTACAAGATTTGTTAGCATCAAAGAGGCATTCTTTCATCAGTTGATGATGGAAAACTTTTTTCTTTTGAACACATGGGGATCTAAATAAACCTTAAACAAAATATAATTAATTTCAATTATACTGTTTTATTGTATAAGATTTCAACAGTCCTGGGGAGACATTTTTCTATTTTGTGGAGAATATATTGTAGAAGCTAAGCACATGTGTAAACATTAATCAATTAAATAGATTATACCACTTGTGAGATAAAAAATACATGAGTCAATCTGTGGTGGTGTTTTTAATCAGAGAATTTTGAGCATTGAGAAATGGACTTTTTCAGCAGAGAATTATTATATCATCTTATGGGTTAAAGCTAAATTATATACAAATAATCATTCAATTAATTAGATTATACCATTTTAAAATACATTACACATAGATAGAGCACTGGAGTGAATGGGTTTTCTTCTTGACAAGCATCAGCAAATTATTCAAATGGAGAATTGTCTAAACAAAACATTAATTTGTAACACTGTTGACAAAAACATACATATGGAAATTTAACAAATTCACAGGGATATGGAGAACAGAGCAAATTTTTGTACATTGGGCAATCAATTAAATGGAGAATTGTCTAAACATGGAATTATTTTTATAATAATGTTAAAAAGAAACACATGTAATGGAAATTTAACAAAATCATGTGGACATTGAGAGGAGTGAGCTGGCTATACATAAACATGGGGAATATATCTAAACACAAAATGTTAATAAACTAAACAAAAATTTGACAATTACCATATATGACAACTTGGAGCAAGTACAGGAGGGGGGGGGGGTGTAGAATGAAGTGTGAATTACTACATATTAGAATCTAAAAACATTAATTAATAACAACCACAATATAAATTTCCATATACCTAGGTGTAGGCATTTTATTCCATCATCAATTAGTGTAGAACTGGTAGATGGTGAATTAATATTTTCAATGTCTAAACAAAAATTTTAAAATTATAAACATGCACATGTATAAAATTACCTTTATGTCTGTATGGCAGTGTTTCTATACTATTAATGAGATAATGCTTGTTATCATAGCATGACAGTGCAATACAATTGGACGTCTCTACACTAATTGAATGCATATGTGATTCTTATCCAGGTCATCAGCCTTCAAATGATGCCTTCTTGCAGTAAAATAGACTTGAATAGATCAAAATTCATTTTTCTGCTTCACAGAATGGGTCACGCCTTTTGCGCTAGCCATCTCCAACACTTCATGACTGTCATTCATATATTCAATTAAGTACAGTTTCAGTTTAAGTGGCACAAGCTGTGATAAAACCCCTCCACCCAACTCATCCTTTATTTTCAAATATACTTTTTTATTCACATCACTATATAATGGTGAACTCTTCAGGTAATTGGAAAAGTCAAAGTGATGTGAGATGAGAGCAAGCTCAGTGTATAAATTCTCTGATTTAATCTTGTACATTAGAGAATCCATGTCAGAATACAATAACATAATTCTATTTTTAAAATATGGTTTCATAACCTCATAGTGAAACTTAAACATAATTAATTTCAATTAATCAAGTATTGTCATGCCAATATAATTCAGTCTATCCCATAAAATATCTTTCTGGCTCATCATGACTTGCACCAAATCCTCATTGACAATGGTGGATGACTTAAACTCTGGTTTCTTTATTAATTTCTCTGCTGGCTCCAAACCATGTGCAAACTTTATATTTATCCTCTTTTTCAAATTTTCCATAAATTTCCCAAACACCACATTTGAAAGCTTGTAAAACGCCTTTTCAAATTCATTTCATGCAGTTTTTTTCTTCTCAGTGTTGATGTCAATATATGGTTTCAAAAATGGTGCCTGTTTAAACTTGAGGGCTTTGTGAAATTTTGCGATTATCAATCTGCATTCAACATAAAACTTTAATACTCCATAGTGCACAATGTAATTTTCTTTCTTATAAAATGTTTGCACTACTTTGGGTATTGATGCCAACTTTATTTTTAACTGATTTTTTATTTTGAGTTGGTATGGTGATAAATGTTTGTCCTGAACAATCATCTTATGAGGAGCCAGGGGGAAGTCAAAGTGCTCATCATGTAAATGTTGTGGGTATTTGAGATCAACTTGCACCAAGTATCCAGGCTTCGAATCTTGTGGTGACAATATTTTTCAAAATTTCCTGAAGACCATGACAGGCCACCCACAGAGGCAGGCTTAAACACATGGTCCAGGCATATAGGCTGTTTGCATTGCCATAGAATGCATAGGTGGTCTCCTTCTTGGGATCATAGCCTTCTACCTTAGGGTTGTTAGCTTTAAAAAATCTATGTAAAAATGTAGAGCAAATACCTCCATGGTTCCCTTCAATTATAAAATTCAATTCTTCTTTGTTGTGTATAGGATCAAGAGAGATACCCATATACTTCAACATTGCCTGCCAGCTAAAGTTTGATAGCATAAAAAAGTGGGTGGGGTCTAGATTATACACCTCCATGCTCTGTATTCTAAATTTGTGTATGATATCTAGAAGTAATAATGTGTCTGAAATCAGGTAATTGCTTGAAGGTTTCACACTTGCCCAAGACCCATGTGTTTTCACATTCAAAATCCAGCTCCTCCTTAGGTTAATGCAATTTTTCCAGTCAATCCTTCTCTCCAATGCTCTAAATCTGGAAGGCTCAATTAATTAAATTTCTCAAAACTATCAAACCACAAGTAAGGGAATACACCCTTTCCATGGGAGAATGCTTCTGCCTTCTGTTCCCCTAATCCAGCATTTAAAAATTTGAATTTTTTTGAGCCTATTTTTTTATTTAGCTATCTAAAAACCAGAGTTCCTCATATATTGGTTTGTAATTTCCATTTTTGTCATTATATCCGTCTACAGGCACCATTAAACTGAGTGATAAGAACACCTCTGATGTAAAAGGCACACACAATACTTTCTCCCCATCTTTTGTTTGTAAATTTTTTAGCAAAATATGCATGTCATTTTTACTTCCATTATGCATAAAAATCAGGGTAAACTGCAGACTATGATTTAAAATATTACAATTGTTATGTGCCACACCTCTAATTTTTCCATTGAAATGACAATGGTCTATAACTTTTACATCATCATGAGCAAACATGTTTTTACAAAATATACATATTGTTCTGATGACAACATTATTCTTCACTCCTCTTCTGTTATTATCAATTCACAGTGTTGCTGCTTAACTTTGTATGAATGTTTTGCCAATTCACATAAATGATCAAATGCTTCTTTCATACAATTCTCACCAGATATTACTTTAAAAGATAATAATTTGTCCATACTGCTTGTCACCACACAGACACCAGATGGAATTTGTTCAACATTTTGTGTTGTGTATGTTGTAAAAGGGTTCAGCTGAAATCTGTGGACCTTTCTTGAAATTGCCTTGATATCAAGATCAAGAGTGCCTATGATAGGAACGTAGTTTTTAGTGGCATATACTTTAAATTTAATCTTATCTGCAGGATCTGGAAATGTGATTGATGGTTCTGGCACTCTGCTGCATTTATTCTTGTGCTTCTCCAAATTTTCTTTTGTTGTAAACCCTGATAAACATTTTGGGCAGAAAAAATCATTATTTCTATTTTTAAAAATTTGGAGACATGTGTTCAATTTGTGATTGTGAGGTAGTGGCTCTTTTCACCTTCTTCAATCAACAGTAAATTGACTGTTTGCTGATGATGGCATGGAGACATGTACTCTGGAAAAAGACAAAAATCATCTAGCTAATATACATTGATGTTTATAGAGTTCCACATCTTGAAAATGGATATGTCATTAATTGACAGTGGGAAAGTGAGACCCTTGTACTTTAGTGATGTTAGAAATTTGTTCAATCATGTTATTTGACATCAATCTTTAATTTCAGTGTGGAGACAAGCTAATACACTATAGACAAAACACAAGTTGGATTGACTGGTTTTCAGATTTACAAGGAAATGATTTTTTCTAAGGTAGTCTGGGAGTGAAATGTATGATCCTCCTCATGATGGTCAATATTTAGACACTCTTAGCCCAACTCTATTGATGTTTTTTAATATGAACCCACTCCTGTTCATGGCATAAATACAAATATAACTGGAAATTTTGTCAACTAGGTTGTAGAAATTTGTTTCACTTAGAACTGATCTAAACACTGATACAGGGCTAGATGCTTGGTGGAGAATAGCAACTTTTTCTTCATTTTTTTCCACTGGTTTCACCATCTTGATTTCACATGTTAAATAAATTTTCATGCTATAGTGTGTGGAAACCTTGCTCAAAATCACTTGTCATATTGCCTTGTGATGGCTTGCAAAAGCCTCATAAATATCAATAGAGTTAAGGTTATTTGAAAGATAACTTGCAAATGCCCCTCTATACGCATTTTCCAATCTATGTATGGTGTATTCATGGTTGTTGTTCAAAACTGGACTTGTTGAAATCTCATTTGGGTGTTGCTTATCAAGATGCTTATATAGCTCAGCCTTGCTTCCAAAATAGGTTTTGCAATATACACAGAAATTAACTATGTTTACATTGACCTATGTCTTGATTGTAAATGAGACCTTATTTTTTGTGTGGAGGGGTTATTATACTGACACAAACCATAAAAATACTGCAACTTTGTCTTTGGTCTAAATAGACCATGTATTAGTAAATGGTAGGGAATTATCAACTTTTGAAATATAATTTTTTTTAAAAAACACTGGATAGAATAATTTAGATTTTAACATAAAACACAAATCATTTTTTTTCAAAGATGGAATAATTTGTTTTTGACACCCATTGGATTTTAAAATATATAAACCACAAAGAGAAAAATATGCATAAACACAGTATGGGAGTAAATAGTAATGTAAAACAAGTAATCAGTAATAGATATATATAAAAAACAAAAACTCAATTTAAGAAACATGCATTATTTAAAATAACTCTTAAATGAGATTACAACATTAAACTAAATTGTGTGCTCAAAAAGTAAAACATTAAAGATTTACCCAATTGACTAGTGTAATGATTTAAAATAATGAGAGTGGATAAATTTTAACTTGTGTTTGTGAGTCATTTATAATTAAATTCATTGGCAAAATCCACTTTTTCATGTATATGAGAAAGATTTTAATTCCCCACTTTTTTTCTAATTACAAAAAAATTTGTTGACACTTTAGTAATAATGCAAATTCATTTTTTTTGAAAATTTGCAACCAGAGAGTAACATGTTTTTAAATTAAAATCAGTAAACCATTATTTTGCTTTTCACTGATGTAATAAATCATCTTGTTTTTGAAAATTGTAACATGATGTTTTTAAAAACCCTCTAATTGATTTTCCAATTATATGACATGCATTTGATTCTTTTTAAAAACTGTTTGGTGAATCACACCAAAATAATTCTGTTTTACTATGCTTTTGAATTAAAAAATGCTGACTGCATGTAAAAAAAACTTGAAGCCTCATTTTTTTAAAAAATGTAAAAGATGGTAAAACACAATTTCAAAAAAAGACATGCTAGGTGATCTACTCATGAGGTTGAAGAAGTGTTTTGAACCATTGTTGTGTTGTGCATTGAAGATGTACATGGTTGATTGTCTCCACAGCTGATTTGAGTGCATTCACATTCTACCATCATTTCATTGACTCTATTCTCAACATTTTGTGACCAGTCATCAAAAATTTCCAAAGTTTGATTAGACTCTTCCAGAATATTGTCAAAGCTAAATTTGTTAAACACATTTAATAATAATAGTTCATGAAATATTATGATGAGATGTAATGTAAAAACCCTTTTGTTTTTAATAAAATGAAAAAAGCACATTACATATTTTAACTGAGAAATATTATAATGAGTTGCAACATAAAAAAACCTGATTAATAATTTGTTACATTGTATAATAAATATTCTTAGATAATATATTTTACATAGATAATGTCTTACACTGCCTTGTTGAACAACACATCTAATGGGTCTTTATACATGTTTTCCTCAATGATTTGGGAGAACTGAGAATTCCAGCCAGAGAGAAAATCACTACATTGTTGAAAGACATTTTAAAGTACAAAAACAGAATGTTAAAATAAAGCAAGCTGGTTTTAACTGAAGTTGAAATGAGAATAGAATTTGGTTTTGCTCAGTTTTGCCAGGGTTTCTGATGATTGGCTGGGAACACATTGAAATATCCAATTACCAGGGGGTGTAGTGCTAATGCATTACATGATGGGTTTATGTAAAAAGCTTTTAACTAATTTGATGTTGACAGGTTCTCTGAGAAAAGCTTTTAAAAATGATTTTAAAACCCAACTTGTTTATTTTGCAGGAGAAATTTTAATGTAAAAAGCTTTTAAAATGTCAAGTTTTCAGGTAATTGACAATACTAAGGTATATTTGCAAAAGGGATTGCACTAGATTTTTTAAAAAATGTAACCTTAACATGATAGAAATTCACTTGTCATTGTTTGAGTTTTGTAAACAAACAATTTTTTCCAATTTTTGGATATACAATAAACCAGGTATTACTATTATTAAATATTACCATATATAGACATTTTTCAAAGAGTGAAATTAGCCTATCACAAATCTTATGGGTGTATAAAATTTATAGATATTTTAAACAAATATTCAAAAATTTTTTTTGGGAGAGAAATTTTATTTACAACTTGGATATGTTTATCAAGCATTTAATTATAAAACGAGTTATATTCATTCACTCATAAGTTTTCTAACTGTGAAGTTTACCTATTTTTTGTTGTTAAAAGCCATGAAGAGTCAGCACGTATTATTTGAAGTTTGAGGGAAGGCCTTCTATAATATCTACTATATCAAAGAATTGTTGATTTTAATTGATGAAAAACTTTACATTCTTACAGTACGCCACTTGAAGGCAGTGTTTAGCTATCTCCCACCTCATATATGAAAGGCTTTTAACTGGTATGAGCAGAACTTCCATCATGTTGCATTTACAGAAGGCAATCTCACAAGTGAACAAATGCTTCAATTTATTGATTCACTAAATTTATCAACATGAGAGAATACAATATTTTGGAGATGTGATGCTATGAACTGTGAATTTCTTAGTCAAATAATCTCTCAGCCTGTGGAAAATTTACTTGATCATGGTTATCAGTACCCACAGAACATGGGAAATTCTATAGACTGTATAAAACACTATTTTAAATTTATACATTGAATTAACACTCCAAAAGGTATATTATTATCACCATTTGCTAATAATCAATGAAAATTTAAAAATTTTATTGTAAGACCCCTGTAACTAATAATTAATGATTTTTTACTAGTATTATTTTTATAAAACTGTACATGTAGAAGGAGGTGTATAAAACAATACTATATTTTTATTTTACTAAATTCTAATACAATATGATTTACATTATTGCCACTGGTTGTGATTTCCATGTCATCATTGTGAAAAAGTTTTTTATATACCAGAGTCTTGTAATTCTCACCCAATGCATTGACATTCCATCTAGGTAGGAAGTAGTAAAAACCATTGTCAAGTCTTATCTTTACCATGATTAGCTGAACAATGTCCTCAATTGTTAGCCAGAGTATTTTTGCTAGTTTGCTAGCTGGGCTTGCATTTGAAAAAATACAGTTGATGGTTGGGAATTAACATCATGTAAGCATTGTAAAACATGGTCACCTTGCTTGTGTTGGAGGTGGGGAAGACAATTGCATTATTATTTACTATAGGGCATCTTTGCTTGTGTTTAGTCTTGCATTTTTCTTTTACAGGCACAGATGGTGGGGACATCATCTCCTGTGTTAGTGGGTTATAACCATGTGATGGTGGTGGGGTTCTGCATAGTTCATCAAATAGGCTGCCCAATGAGCTGGATGCTAGCATTTCAACAGACATTGCCAAAAGTGACAGACAAAATTGCATAGAAGAAAAATAATGATTTTATCTGATGAAATGAGGTGAATATATAGATTGACCAGCCAATGGACATACATGGAACGTATGAAAACTATTCATTGGTTGAAAAAATGTGATATGATAAATGTGCTAGCGAGGTATATTAACAAAAACAATGTGTAGCCTTTACATATAGTGTAATGCTTAAAAATGAAATAAACATTGTACATAGTGATGGTTAATCAATTGAAGCATATTGTGTACTATACCTTTAAGTATAGCAAATTTTTTTATCTGTTTTGTGAAAAATGAATTAAATGCATGGAACTTTTTACAATGAAATATCAATGCATTTGAAAAGCGATCTGTAGCCTTTTGCATGTAATCCCGAAAATTTTTTGCAGTGTGTTATAAAACACATGGGTGTAACCTGTGTAAATAACGTGTGGTATAGCAAAACACAGTGTGAATGTAAACTAAATTGGTCCCAACATATTAATGAATCATTACAAAAATCAATCATCCTGTAAATGTCATGAATCAATAATTAAAACTAGCTACTTGAAAATCCATTAGTTGATACACTTAAAAATGTCAAGTATGTGATGTCACTGAAAATCCATTAGTGAGCTGTCAAAGTAGATGACTCACTAATTAACCCAACCTCCTCCAATATTCACTGCCTGTCACGTGACATGTGACGTCACGGGCTCTCGACCAATCAGAAGCCGAGTTAGTGGCACAGGGTTGCCATGGCCATTACTACTTAGATGCATTTTTAATAACAGGTATATATTAGAAGGTGTTCTCATAACTAAAATTGTAACCTAGTTAACCAACTGAAGAAGAAGCCAATGATTTGTAGTTTTTTGTTAATTGAAACTCCATAGGAAGCTAAAAACTGTTTGATCACAAATGATATACCATCTTGCTCCCAGTCCGAATTTAAGAGACAAATGCAAAATGCCCCAGAAGTTCAGTATGATGAAAACTTTCATCTCATATCATATTAGAAGAGTTCCCCTTCCCAAAAATGTAGATAGGTAGCAAGATCTTATTTAACTATAAAAGCTTCACAAACAGCATATAAATTAAGGTTTAGTTCAACTGGACTTACAAGACCTGGCTGACTCACACACCTGCACTTTGCCAATCTAAACGAACTCCTAGTTTATTGTCATTAAGCATCTTTAGTAATTTTAATAAAAACATTAGACTAAAAGAGATAAATTTCGTTCAACTTGAGCATTGGCACTACAAAATTTCCTCTAAATATGCACTATTTTATTAAAAGATAATTTTATGCAATTAAGCATTGATTATAGCTAGTTTATGCTGATATATATATATATATATATAATCATCTTTAATGCTAAGACTTGGTTGCACTGATCTTATGTATATACCTTCGATTATTTTTAAATTTTTGTGGATAGTAGACTTTAAAATTTTGATGTCATAATTTAATAAAAATTTTCTTAAGTGTTCTGATAATGTTGACTTACTCTCGTGCTCTTTTATTCTTCTGCTTAGTTGTCTGCTATGATATCCAATATAGTCCTCCCACAGGTGCAATTGATTTTATAGATAACATTAGAGTTATCTTTGTCATTGATTTTAATTCTAGGTTTTGGTTAAGCTTTCACGTTGAATAATTTTGAAAGTCTATTGGTTGAAACTATTAATCCAATTAAAAATTCTCAATTTAAAAGGCAATTATTAAATGTATCCTACTGTCTAAATAGGAAGAAGAATTATCACTTGCCGGTTCTGAAAATAAAGACCTAGTACTTTTCGGAGATTGGAACCTTAATTATTTTATGCTAATGATCAATGTAAAATGGATCTGTTTTTGAACACATTTAATTTTATATTGACCAATAAAGCATTGCCTACTAGAATTACGTCATTGAGTAGGACTCTAACTGACTACATTGTATTAGCTGAGAACAATAATACACACTTCCAGTAAACCACTTCTGAATGCCCATTCTCTGATCACTGTTTTACATCTATCAAATTTCACAAGTCTCATTCAACCCCAAAAATTACCATGAAATGGATTAAAACTCGTGAAAAGTGTATTGAAAATATTAATAATTTTAAATCACCCCTCTCATCAGAAAATTGGTTTCCTGTATATTCTGCATCAAATATAAGTAAAATGCTAAAAAATTTCTCAGACATTTTTGAATTTTATTTCAACAGATTTTGTCCTGAAAGGAGAATAATGGCTAAATCCATAACCAAATTCAAAGCTAACAATACTTTTTCGAATAAACATTGGATAACTGAAACTTGCAAAGCATTGATTCGCGAAAAGAACAAAAAGTATAAAAATTTTTTGAATTCCCGAACCAGCAAGAATTTTGCCGCATATAAAAAGGCTAGAAATGCATAGAATATTGAATATCGAAAGGCATTCAACGAATTTATTAAAAATGAATATGCGCCCTCCAAATGAACATTCAAAATAGAAGCTAATGTAACATCCTCCACCTAGCTTATTACGCCGTATCTGATTACTGATAATGAGTGCTTGGTAATTCGCAGGTGAGGTGTTACCACATTGTCGAACCATCAGACTATCCTCTATTATTAACTAGTTATGTTAATAAAATGATTGAGTATTCACTATCACTGTTTAGGTGACGAAGTGGTCAGATGTTTCCTCTTCAGTTCTTCTGTGGGCCACTGCCCGAAGCCGATCTCCACAACACAGCTCCTCCTCTTCTACAACGATGGTTGAGTCCACAGCACCACCTCAGCTCAACTGGAATTAGTTATGTGTACCTTACGTTAGCTTAGTGCGTGCACTC
>CABFPE010000256.1:209651-223303 GCA_900660155.1 Hofstenia miamia
ACTCGCCTAGCTGTAGATTTTACTAAATAATCAAACCAGATAAAGTAGAAATGAAGATTAAATAAACTCTGAAGAATTTATTGTTCATCAAAATTATGGTTGAATCAAAGCTATTTATAAAATTTCTACAAAAGTACCTGCCGATTTTAAATTTCAAATGATTCGTCTGCCAATATGGCTGTTCATACGTAAGCATTAGTTTGCTCAATTTAATTTGTCAATTATTTCTTGATCGGCTAACAAGTTTTCTTATTTTGAACAATATTAAATCTTAGTTGCATTTTACAAAAATAACTAAAGTTCATTAACTAAATTTTTACAATTAATTTCAATTAATAATCATTCGACGTTATTCAGCTTTAGTTGCTTTTTTGGATGATGCTACACGCCCTCCTCAGCTTGCGTTATGGACAGCACAGGTCGCTCCCCATGCACGTGATTAAAGATCAAAATGGAAATAATCTTACCGACAATTTAGAAATATTTAATGAACTAAACAAGAATTTTGTCAACTTAGGAAAATACAACGCCCCCTTATTAAATACAAAAACCGTTCACACAAAATCTTTACACCTGAATTTTATTTCCGATACTCAACTACCTATGAAATTATTTAATCGATTCTTAAGCTTAAGTCCAACAAATCAAGTGGTCCCTCAAATATCCCCTCTTGGGCTCTTAAAATGACTGCAGATATCATTGCAAGTCCTTTAAATTTCATCTTTAATGAATCTATAAAATGCAATCACTTCCCAGATTATCTAAAACTTGCTCACATTACTCCTATTTTTAAGAAAAACGATCCTTCAATTGCCACTAATTATCGACCAATTTCAATTACTTCTCCAATAAGTAAAATATTCGAAAGATTATTGCATAACCAAATAATTGAACATTTTAATAAGTATAATTTATTATCGAACACCCAATTTGGATTTCGCAAAAATTTTTCAGCAACTGATGCACTATTGCATGCTACTGAAAAATGGAGAGCATCCCTCGATTCTAATAAATTTGTAGCTATAGCTTGTTTAGTCTCAATAACTAATTGCGATCTAAATCAATATGCCGATGACACCTGCATCTTCAGCGATAATTCATCAATGCACCTAGCAGTGGAATTAATAGAATTCAATTGCAACAAATTGTCAAAATATTTTTCAATGCATACGTTGATAATTAATGAAGCTAAGACGGAATTTTGTATTTTACAACCCAATAAAAGTAACTACGATGTTCCCAAAGTGAATTTGAAAATAATTAATGTTAATGTACCTATTGTAGACACTCTCAAGTACTTAGGCGTAACCAGTGGCGGTCCGCACTCTCTATTAAAGGGCAATTGCAAATGTTAAATATAATATAAATTGAACAATAAATGCCTCATTCATTCCATTTAATAGTCTTTTGGCGGGTAATAGTGGAAATAGTTGAGTATTTTAGCCAATCAATGCTAAACGTAATCATTCACTTGTTGCGATTCCTTTTACGCTCAAATGTTCGACATTGAAACAGATTCGGACGCAATTTATTAGCTAAATTTAATGCCAGCTCATTCGCACTGAAAGTGCGATTCCTCCGTGATCGTCATTTTTATTTGAATGCACAACTTATGAATGTAAATTGAATTTAGCATGTAATGGTGGCAAATTTAAACGTTCAGCCTGTGGCGTATCTCTATAGCAGGACTGCCCCTCTCATAATTTTCTTTGCCATTGTCAGAAAAGTAATTTTTTATGGCTTGTAAATCGAAATGAGGCCAATTCGCCCTAAAATTTCTACATTTCCATTTACATTTGTAAAGAAAACTTATTTAAATGCTGCGTGGGAACTAATTTATTTTTCTTACATCTACAATGCTATTGTAGAAAATTTTTTGAACAGTTACAAGAATTAAAATTGGCCTACATTTTTTGGTGCCAAACGCCACTGTGCTTAGCAACTAAACTTTAGGTTACAATTACAACAGTTAATTCAGTTTTCGAATATGCTTACAATCTGTTATTAGAATTAGATTAAAGAATGCACCATATATAAAACCTTTGTACACATATTACAAGGTAATCGCCGATTGCCGCGATTATAATGACGGGCCGCCCATGGGCGTAACCATTGGCTCAAAGTTAAAGTTAGCTATAGGTATAAAACGTATGACACTAGTAGTTAAGCAGTTACCATGTGCGATTATTCAATTCTTCCATTCTTTTATCACGAGCCCCCTTAATTATGCAAACATTTTATTTACTGATCTAAGCGATGCGCTTTATAGAAGACGTGACATTCAATTAAAATGAGCACTGAATATCTCAGCAAAAAATTCATCGAAAATTAAACATTACATTTCTAGGTCAATTCTCTTTCTAAAACAACTCGTCATTTTGAAAACCGTGCTCACATTTTTCAAGTTAGTAAAAAGTCTACCGCCTTATAATTCAATTAAATTCCCGGGAATTGCGCATAAACAGAATTCAAGATCAAAACTTTTTACAAGTGTTACGAATAAGGAAAAAGTTTTAAAGAAATCTTTCATTAATGTCGTCATTCGAACCTGGAATTCGCTACCTAAGGAAATTAAACGCATTGAAAAATTGAAATCTTTTAAAAAGCATTTAAAAATCTTCCTTAAGCAAAAATATATTTCTGGTAGATCATGATTAGGATATAAATTTTCCAACAATGACTATACGATAACTTGTCATTAAAATAGCAAAATACAGTAATTTATCCATAGCCTGTAAGATTTGTTACTTTTTGTAATGTATGTTGATTTGTATATAATTTTTTTTTGAAATTATTGACGCTATTCAGATAAATTATCAGTTATTAAATTGTAAACATTTATCTGAATATAGAATCTCTTATCTTATATAATTTATTCTTCGTATTTGATTAATCATATCTGTTGTGTGCTTACCTCTATATTTAATTTTAAATAGTGTGTTCAAAATTAATCAAATATTTTCCAGTGTTTGTTCAATATTTCATCCATTGTTTCTCTAAAAAATTTGTTAATAAAATTACTTGGATATTCGTTCTTTTTCAGATTTGATTTTAATTTGATTAATGCTTGATTTATGATGTCATAAGAATTTGAGACTTCAAACATTCGATGAATTGCTCCTTTAATTATTGCTATTTTGTATGCTATGTGTGAATTTGAATTGAAATTTAAAACTAAACTTGTATGCTGTATCCATTGGCATTTTTAGTTATCAGAAAATATAGTATACAATTCGGTATAGTAAAAAATACAACAATTCATGTTTTATTTTCATGGGTGTTCTATTGGGAGTTTTGTCAACAGGAGACTCCCGGAACAGGGATCAATTCATTATATTGTCACAAGACTTTTCCTCCCCTAGTGCTAATGTAGAAAGTTCTTTCAACTCAAAGACGAATAAGAAGAAAACTTTTCTAAGTACCTATTTATTGTGATCAATAATGTTTAATTGAATTTCTCGACTGCTCCAGTCACTGTGTCTTAATCAAATATAATTTTTTCAAAACGTACTTATTTTACGGACATATAACACTGAAATAGTGAATATTGTAATTATTTACCATGATATTGCGTAATGCATTCAGAGAATTATCAGACCTATTTCCAAAGCAATTATTTTAATAGTTGAGAATTCTTAAGGATTTTTATTAACGTTAATAAAAACATTCAAGAATATATTTCGACCTACAAAGCCCTCATCAGTTTCCTTACAAAATTATTTCTTCTAAATTTTCTTGATTTTATAATATTTTAGTTTACTAAATCTTAATTATTGGTAGTAATACTTTATGCATGCAAATCTTTTTGCTATAGATCAATCATTAAAGAAGAAACTTGTGGCATTGAGTTATATACATTTTGAGGGCTTTAGTGAGGTTTCACTAATACCCTCAATTTATGGCAAGCAGTATAAATTTCAAAGCAGAAAATTTAATAAAATCAATTTGACCTATAACAGTATTACTCCGGGCCCCCGATATCCAAAAACTTAAAAAGAAAATGTGTAAACTAGAAAAAAGATCAAAACAGAACATACTACATAAATTTTTTCAAAGTTGGTCTCAAGGATAAGAGATAAATCGATTCAGCTGCTTTCAGTGTAAATCTAAAGGTTAAAATATGAGAATATTAACAATATATAAAATAAGATCACCTTTCAATTCAAAATCACCTAATATTGAAGATTTGCCTAAAGTTGTTTAAACAATTACTTGTGCTTGTGGCGAAACACATCTACAGGATTATATTTTTAAGACAGTATTTTCATGAAACTTATAAATTATATTATCAAATTTTTTAAAAATATAATGCGGTAAATTTCCTGACGATGTTATTAGCAAAATATATTGGTGATTATATGTTTATTCAAATTATTGAAATTTCTTACAAATGAAGAATAGATGTATACTCCTATTGATTGACTAGATCTTTCTAAGCTATTTAAATTATATCGAACATGGTTTTCACTTACGAAATTTAAGCAATTTCAATTTTCAACTTAAAGCGCAGCTCTTTTATTCAATTATTTAAGTAGTCAAAAACAACGAGTAAACTTAAGGTAACTTTTCAAATTGGATTGAAATCCAACTATTTTAGAACCCTGGCTTTTAACATATAATGTATGCTTAGGTATTTAGTAATTATACTGTCATATTATTCAATATGCCTTTGAAACAATGTTATCTTAATCAAATATATCTATTGAATATGCAATAAAAAACTTTGAATAAATTTGCTCAATTATCTATTTGCGCTCATTGAAATGGCTTATTAATCCTACCAACCTAATTTTATATTACAAAGTCGAAAGCTAATTAAAAAATTATTCTCAGCGTGAGTTAAACTTTAATGACACCCAAATAGATCAAGTGCACAATTTTAAATACTTGAAAATTACGTTTAGCTCATTAATTACCTTTCAAAAGCAATTTAAAGTAATCATCAAATTTAAGAATTTTGCATTAATTACTAACACTAAAATTCAGTTAATCCATAGTTTTAGTTTTAAGTCATTTTATTAAAGAAAATAAATACACAGTGAAAATGCTAAGAACCATCTTGTTCTTAATAATACTGCAAAAAAGTAAGCACTTTTGAATTCCTTAATACCAAATTTGTATATATGTATTAATAAAATTGTCTAAAATTGTAAACTATTAGCCCTTACGATAGGATAGATTTCCGTAATCTCGGTAAAATTTTCCACCTATGAACAAACGCAAAAAGAGAATGAGAAATTCATTACTACAGAGTGAATTTCTTTTTTGTAATGTTTTTGTAGTATATTACAGCTTTCAAAGTTGTTATCAATATAATAATGATATATTGCTAAAGTAATTTCCGAATAAGGATTTATTCTATATTATAAAAAATTATACGTAAGTATGAATTTCGTTTCAATTAGATTTTTTTAAAGCCATGGATCATATAATCGAATAATATACATTCAAAATAAATATTTAGTAATGAAAATTATAGTTCAAATTATATAAACTCTTCTTTAAAAGGAAGACTTCATTTGATTTCCTTTTTTTTCTAATCAGATTTTGAAATCTTGCTCAGGCTTGTTTTATGCTAGAAATACAGTAATTTTCAGATGAATTTCTCTTAAGGGCATCAATAATCTAGTCAAATTACATGTACTGAATTGAGAATTCTCATTTTTGATATCAAATTACAAAATCTTCCTGTACATGTACATGTTTTTTTCCCCAAAATCGACCATAAGGTTCCTCATGACATACCAAAAATAAATTGTAAGTACTTGGCCTTTTCAACGTTCCATCTATCGACGATATAAAACAATTCTAATGAAGATTCATCTTGTATTGTCCCCAAAATACATGCAGCATTTGTCTGCTGAATGATAATTCTCAGATGTTGCTTAAAATATTCCACCGCACGCGATTCTTTTGATGAAAGTACAAGGGACTTGCCAAGTTTAGCAATAAAGATTCCTGTGTATTTACCTGCACCACCTTGGTATTAGATTAAATATTGTTGATATAAACCTAATGCAATGAAATACATGTAAATTGTTAATGACTACATATGTGATATTTTGTATTCTTTAATTTTGGTTTTAATAAAACATTTTTTATGGTTATCTTAGCACTTGTTGGAGAAAAGATTATGAAATTTGCAATAGAACTAGAGCCACGTAATTAAAATACAAAAACCATTTTGTGCAATTTTTCGACATAGCCAAGCTCCATGTTCTGAACGTATTTTTTAGATACCCAACTCGGGTTTGTATGGTAGGTTTTTCTACAAAGCTCCAACATATACATATATAATAAAGTACGTTTTTTAATTCTGCATCAGGAACTACTCTAAATAACAAGGTTTCATAAAAGTCTAATAGCTCTTCCTGAAAGTCTCTCGGTTTTTCAAGTGAACAGTCCTTTATTTAGAAGCTATTCATTGTTGTTAAAATTTGTGCTCTATGATTCAATCGTTTAAGTGACATTTTATAACAAAACGTGGTTTGCTTTGATTTTTGCAGAAAATTTTTCCTATTATATTTAAAATTGGGGAATAGAAAAAATAGTAATGGATGTTAAAAAGTGACAAATGAGACAAAAACAAACAATTATATTGAAATTGTAATCTACAAAACGAAACAGTCTTTGTACTGCGCAGATTCATTGCTGGGCATAGTAAGCATACTGATAATTGGATCCCGATTGAGTTGATGTTGCTGGCCAATTCTGATACTAAAATAATAAAATACAATAAAATGTCTAAATAAGAAATTTGCTAACACAAATAAGAATCGCTTAATTTTGAGTTAAACAAAATACTTGCATCACTTTTTTCTGTAGGTAATAAGAATCGCAATTACAATGTCACTTGCCAGCACACAGCATAAGTTAAATGTGTATGGTTTTGCAGTTAATCTCTTTGCTGATCGCTAAGATTTGCTTGCAAACTGGCTCGTTACTAAAACGTCGCGATTGGGAATTGGAAATATTTGTCGAGCCACAAAATGGCACTTTGGAAAAATGAAGCAAGGTGTTTTTCTATTCCAAGGGTAACCATGTCGTAATCCCTAACTCCTGTGCGAAGCATTTACAGGTTATGCAACAACTGAAGATTTTCGTTAAACCATTACTGCATCGCAGTATACAACAAATGACTTAGTTGGGGTAAAATGTACATTTGATCTATGCTATGATAAGATAAGATAAGAGATTCTATATTCAGATAAATGTTTACAATTCAATAACTGATAATTTATCTGAATAGCGTCATAAATTACAAAAAAGTAACCAATCTACAAATCAACATACATTACAAAAAGTAACAATTCTTACAGGCTATGGATGAATTACTTTATATTGCTATTTTAATTACGAGTTATCGTATAGTCATTGTTGTAAAATTTAAATCCTAACCATGATGTACCTAAAATATATTTTTGTTTAAGGAAGATTTTTAAATGCTTTTTAAAAGGTTTCAATTTTTCAATGCTTTTAATTTCTTTAGGTAGCGAATTCCAGGTTCGAATTGCGACATTAATGAAAGATTTCTTCAAAACTTTTTTCTTATACTTAACACATGTAAAAATTTTAGATCTTGAATTCTGTTTATATGCAAATCCCGGGAATTTAATTGAATTATAAGGCGGTAGATTTTTTACTAGTTTGAAAAATGTTAGCAAGGTATTTAAAATGACGAGTTGTTTTGGAAAGAGAATTGACCTAGAAATGTAATGTTTAGTTTTCGATGAATTTTTTGCTGAGATATTCAGTGCCCATTTTAATTGAATGTCAAGTTTTCTATAAAGCACATCACTTAAATCAGTAAATAAGATGTTTGCATAATTAAGGTGGCTCATGATAAAAGCATGGAAGAATTGAATAATTGCACAAGGTGGTAATTGCTTAACTACTAGTGTCATACTTTTTATACCTATAGCTAGTTTTCTAACTGTTATGTTAATGTGAGTGTTGAACTTTAACTTTGAGTCAATGGTTACGCCTAAGTACTTGAAAGTGTCTACAATAGGTACATTAACAGTATTAATTTTCAAAGTCATTTTGGAAACATCGTAGTTATTTTTATTGGGCTGCAAAATACAAAATTCCGTCTTAGCTTCATTAATTAGCAACTTATGCATTGAAAAATATTTTGACAATTTGTTGCAATTGAATTCTATTGATTCCACTGCTGAGTGCAATGATGTATTATCGCTGAAGATGCAGGTGTCATCGGCATATTGAATTAGATTGCAATTGGTTATTGACTGCATGTCATTTACATAAATACTAAAAAGAAGAGGACCTAGAATCGTTCCTTGAGGCACCCCATTGTAAACCGGTAACCAATCAGAAAAAATATCGTTTAATTTAACTCTCTGGAATCTTTGGTTAAGGTAACTAGTTATCAATTGCTTACTATTACAAGAAAATCCTAAGTAAGATAGTTTTTCAATAAGTATGTTGTGATTAATCGAATCAAAGGCTTTT
The DNA here is from genome assembly GCA_900660155.1 of Hofstenia miamia. Taxonomy (NCBI): domain Eukaryota; kingdom Metazoa; phylum Xenacoelomorpha; order Acoela; family Hofsteniidae; genus Hofstenia; species Hofstenia miamia. The sequence goes on from CABFPE010000256.1 coordinate 218,124, forward strand.
GAGAGATCTAAACAAGCTATAGCTACAAATTTATTAGAATCAAGTGATGCTCTCCATTTTTCAGTAGCATGTAATAGTGCATCAGTTGTTGAGAAATTTTTGCGAAATCCAAATTGGGTGTTCGATAATAAATTATACTTATTAAAATGTTCAATTATTTGGTTATGCAATAATCTTTCGAATATTTTACTTATTGGAGAAGTAATTGAAATTGGTCGATAATTAGTGGCAATTGAAGGATCGTTTTTCTTAAAAATAGGAGTAATGTGAGCAAGTTTTAGATAATCTGGGAAGTGATTGCATTTTATAGATTCATTAAAGATGAAATTTAAATTCGAACTTAAAGGTATGTATCTGGAAGGTCTTTCACAAAACATTACCGATATCTAAAATATGTGCTAAAGTCATGCCAACTGAAGCTGTGGAAAAACTGAGTAAAGGAGCATAGAGTTTATAAAACCAATGGTTCATGCAAGTTTGCTGAGATTGAGCGTAGTATACGTAAATGCTATATCATATTTTTGGGGCGGTTAAAATGGGAAACAAGACATCCTCCCTCTTTGAATGACTAGACTATTGACAATCCATATCCAACAGACTAGAAATTCTTCAGTGCATTATTTCAATTCGTTGCAGATCTATAATTTGTCAAGTTCCATTTTTTCTCGACAACTGTGTTAATTACAACATAGCAAGCGCTAATATACTAAACAATTCATAATACACTTAAAAAGCATGTGAAAAAACGGATTTGAAAATGCCATTGGTTTTAAAGGATAGTTTCGCACAAACGACCACGAATCCACGAAAATGATCTATTTTAGCATTATAAAATTGGGGATCATAGATAAGTTCATTTATATAATAATTGGAAAGACTTGTGGGATTTTTTTTGCAGAAATAGGAGTAATGGATAGCAAGGCTACACAAAAAGGTTCCCAAAAATTAACTCAAGTTTACCCAGTATCATAAGCTGTTTTAGCTTTAGACTTTTCATAGCGTCATGCCAAGCAATCCGAAGCTTCGGATTTTACAGAAATTAAAGCCGATAACATATCCACTAAAATGTCGAATCCCAAAATCACAGGTGGAACACGGTTCACGAAAAATTGCAGTGCGTCTGACAGTGAAATAAAGGTACTCGTGATAGTTAAAATTCTTGTCAGCCTGGTAAACACCTCCATTCACTTATTTTGCCATGCAAATTCTGTATGAATTTTCTCCATGATCAATGAATTTTTGCACATTTGCAACATTTTAGAACACACTAATTGTTATTGCATACCACATAATAAATGGCATTCTCAGCCTCACTTAGCAGCCCAAAACGGCATAATTCAAAATCAATAAAAATGCTTAATGACAATTAATTTTGTCTATTGCTGAACAATGTTGGAGTAAATACTTACGTTATAATAGTTGGACCAGGCTGTATAATAGTCACTGCCATTATACTGTGAGGTTGCTGCAGTAGCAGGGGGATTCACTTTGGGTTTTTTCTCCTGTGGTTGACCAGCATCATAAGAATCTGCACTAAAGACAAAGCGTATTAGAATATAAAACAAAAGCTATGGCTAAATTTTTTATATATATTTTTAATAGATTTGAAACTCATACACTATTTCTAATGCACAATGTAATTTTTTGAGAATCCAAATAATTTACCATCTATCAAAATGATCATGCTATTCACCGCCCTCTATGTATATATCATTCTTTTTAATCGAAGAAAATTGATATAAATTAGTGAAGGAATTTATAATAAACTTACCGAACATTCGTAGGTTTCTTAATATCGTTCATTATAGTGAGTTGGTCTTTAATTATTTGCTTGTGTTCTCTTTGAGCGGCTAATAGGCTTTCAGCGTCAGTGCCAAAGTCTTCAAGAAACTCCAGGCGTCGCTGGGAAAATATAAGTTTCATAGTCGGTGAAACATCACTTTTGAAAACGCGATTAAAAAGATTCTTGATAGAAGTGAGATCAATTTGGGGCTGAGAATATTCGAAATCCAATAACTGCAGATAAATTTTACAATTGTCCTAAACACGAAAATGAATGAAAACTTATGTATGCATACACATGCAGTAGAAATGAATTGACGACTACATCACAATAATACCATAAAGTACATTAATCCTTATTAAACATTTAGCCCTATCACGCATATATGCGTCAAATTCAAATTATGTTATAACATAGTTTTTAAAGCTTAGTAAATGGAGATGTCTTGCTAAAACTATTAAAAAGAAGTTGGAAGTTATTTTTGCAGTTTTCCAAAATCAAAAGAATATTCTAGCCTCTCCATCATTTAAAAAACAGATACTTCTTTTAGAAATATACCCCAATACCGTATTAGGAAGAGAATTAAGCGAAAAAAGTTACTTTCCCATAATAAATCAAGTAGGTGAAAAAAGTGAAAACCTATTTATCCGGTTCCTACTAATTAGGAATATTGAAGCCAGTTTGTATATATAATAAATTATAAGTAAAATGACATTGCCAAGTTTTCTACGCATGATCTGTATATATTTAGTTTGTTTTATATAATGTATCGAATGCAACAAATTTAAATTTCACTTTCATTTTCGCAAACGCACTTAGTATTTACGATTTTATTACAAAATATTGTTTAAATTAAATATTTATAAAAATCATTGAACTAAATAATAATTTCCGTAGTTTTCCGTTATCTCCCCCACTCATGTTTTTTCGAGAATAAGCTGATTTATCAACATAATAATTATAACCTTAACCTCAAACATATCCCAAACCATAACTCTAACTCCAAACCTATCTCTAACAGGGATCCAACATGATTAATGGTCAACGCGATTAATTGAGATTAATCGGATGTATTAATCTATCGTGCTTGTCAAGTAGATTAGATTAATCGTAAACAGCGTGCTCGATAAATCTAGATTATTCCAATTAATTTGATGTTTATGCATTCAGTTACTTGTTGTCATTTTCGGTTTGATCTTATCTATGGCCACTATTCTTGTGTCATATGTTTTGCAAAAGAAAACCTTAACACCGCACATAGAAGAAGAGCGTGATGATTAGGAAGTGTCAGATGTCGCCTAATTCTATACATAAGGATTCTCGATTTTATCACGACAACTTCTAATTAGGTTGAGAGACTGTTCAGCAAAGCTGGTTACGCTCTATCTGATTACCGAAATCGTTTATTACCCCTCAACTTAGAGATCCAAATATTTCTTTACCCTAACAAGCACAAGTGGACTAAAATGACTTCAGGAAATTATCTCAAATAATAATAGTTGGTATTTTCTATTTTGAATATCTTTTAATGGATATATTGTATTTTGAATATTTTTAATCAGAATTAGATTAATCGACAATTAATCGCGATTATTAATTACCTGGCTACAGCGATTACGATTAATCTATCGCCAAATATTTTTTCATACGATTAATCGCGATTAAATTCTAACGATCCCTGATCTTTAACCACATCCCTAACTCTAACCCTAACCAAAGACTCCTAAAATTTTAGGTATTTTAGGAGTCCTTGGCCCTAACCCTAATCTTACTTCAAACCATAACACTAGCATTATACTATATTCTTCAACATGACAGAGCAGACCGAGGAATACGAAAATAACAGGAAGTGAGGGTAACCTAACATAAACGTCGTTATAATTCATTTGCGTAAATCACTATGTCAAGAACGTCTGCTATTTTCAATTGCAGATCAAATTACAAAAACGAACCATATACAGAATGTTTTCGATTTCCGAGCAGTGAAGAGGAGCGCTGTTTGTGGGTAAATAAAATTCCACAAGAAAGACCAGCTGAACCACCAAGCATTTTTCAAATGTTTAATGCACAGAAGTCATGCTTTCCTTCTATTATTACACCTAGAAGAGTGGTAGAGCGTAACGTAGTTAACCGAAGTCTTCTACCAGTAAGTGTTTTTTGTTTAGATATTTATTATCATAATAGTTCTGTAAAATACAGCAATTTTCCAATACTGGATAACAAACATTTCTGTTTCCCTAATTAGTATATTTTAGGTAGGCAGTTATTGGTTAAAAATGGGTAAATTATTTTGCAAAAATTCGCAATTCGTATTTAATGAAAAAAAATGATATTAATGGCTTTAGCTTGAGTTATTTTGAAAGTTTAAATATTTTGTCAATGCTAAATCAATAATATTAAGCTAAGATTAGTACTTGTGGTGTACTTTATATAAGAATAAAAAATTGGATTCCGCAAATTTTATATTGTTTATTGTTTAGGATGAATTGAAATATTTACGTCTTTGGATTCATTTTCTTTCGAGACATTCGATGCAACAAAGTTGTTAAGAACGATGTGCTAGTGAAAAAATCAGCTGATAAAATCACATTGTTTAAAATTTCTTTTGAATCTACTCCTTCAATTCTTTTATGGAGCATTGCTATATTCAGTTCTTTACACTTGATGAAAAGCTTAAGAAATAATTGGATCACTGAACCCACGAAGAGTTTAAAAAGTTAGAAGTTTTTTGTATTAAACAAGCTAATATTAGTAACATTGAAGGAAGACTCATTTGTAGCGAATTGGAGTGATATAATTCGAATATTTAGCAGTGAGCACATGTCAAGCCTTTGCCGAACAAAAATCTCACATGCAGCAGTTTTTCATCAAAAATAATCAGCAGTGCAACAACACTTTGTTCTACTGTTAAATTTGTTAAATCTAAATTGATTTGAGGTTCTCTGTAAAATGACGACCTTGAAAACGAATTTGGTTTTTATCGACAAAGTTCTGGAGGTTCTTACTACATTAGTTATTCAGACATAATTTCATCATCAAGAATTAGTTTCTAAGATTATATAATGATCTTGGAATTGTTATCTCAACTTTGGATTCAGCTGCACACAGTAAATGCAGAAAATGCTCAAACGAATTTGGTGAAAATGAAGTTTCATTAATTGATTGTGACTTTATCATTGATGAGCTTAGTGAAGAACTTTATTTGTCGCTGGATATCTCGCCCATAGATACCCTGAATATGTTAGGCCAAATGATGAAGAACCCAGTGATAATGATGAGTTCTTGGATGTTATAACAAGAGGAGGCTTAAGCTATCCATCTTTAACGTTTTTCTCATTCTTGCAATTTTCTTACGCAATTTTTAAAAAATTACATATTTACGAAATTTGTCATGGAA
>CABFPE010000256.1:224920-245190 GCA_900660155.1 Hofstenia miamia
AAGCATTGCTATATTCAGTTCTTTGGAAGAAAAACTTTTTAAATATGTTATGTTTGGTAGGCGCCTCTCTCAATTCACATTCAATCATATTTGTAGTATCAAAAATACTTATAATAATCAGCATTACAACAGCGCTTTCTTCCACTGTTAAATTTGTTAAATGTAAATTGATTTGATGTTCTCTGCAAAATGACGACCTTGAAAAAGAATTTAGTTTTTATCAACAAAGTTCTGGAGGTTCTTACTACATTAGTTATTCAGACATAATTTCATCATCAAGAATTAGTTTGCTAAGATTATATAATGATCTTGGAATTGTTATCTCAAATTAGATTCAGCTGCACACAGTAAATGCAGAAAGTGCTCAGACGAATTTAATGAGAATTAACTTTCATTAATTGATTGTGACTTTATCATTGATGAGCTTAGTGAAGAACAACACCAAGCATGTTTATTTGTCGCTAGTTATCTCGCCCATAGATATCCTGAATATGTTCGGGCAATTGATGAAGAACCCAGTGATAATGATGAGTTCTTGGATGTTATTACAAGAGGAGGCTTAAACTATCCATCTTTAACGTTTTTTCATTCTTACAATTTTGAAAATTCATGAAATTTGCTAACATTATTTATACGGCATTCTATGAAGACCATACACCATTAAATCAGCAGTGCTTGCGTTCGATGTGTAATACATTCTTAAAAGGAACACTCACTGTTCAAAAAGACTTATCTGCACCTGAATGCAGCAAAAAAATAAAAAAATTTTGTAAATAAATTAGTCTATATAATAGTATATTAGATGCAATTTCAAAATATTTTGATCAATTATTAAGTGTTTAAGCATTTCAAATGTGTTTTTAATTTACTGCATGAGTCTAAAGTAAGAAACTATTATTTTTTTTTTACTAAAAATCACTTTAAATATACTAGAATAAACTGAATTATTACCCTCCAAGAGAGCAACAGCTGTTGTTGTTTTCACTTCCTGTTATTTTCGTATTCCTCGGAGCGTGGAGTACGAAATAAACAGGAGGTGAACGCAAACACTCGTGTAGTGAGACTGCAGGTCCAAAACCGCAAAGCATTGTTATTGATACTTTAATAATGATTAGTCACTTTGCTTTACTTGGTATGCCGAACAAGTGCTGTGTATATAAGTGCAGATCTAATTATAGAAATTCTCCATATGTGCCAGCTTATAGATTTTCAAATGACAATTGAGAGATGCATGGTTATCAAGAATTCCTCAACGAATTAAAATTTCAAAACATACAGTTATTTGCAAAAAGCACTGGAAAGAAGGATTCCCCACTACAAAAGTCAATGGAAAGGCCAAGTAAGCCACCAGAGATATTCAAAGGAACAGGAGCCTCATTTATAAGCTATCCAAATCCAATTGTTTTGCGAGAAGTTAACAAACGTGGTGTCATTAACCGAAACATACCTATTTAAAAAGTTGCATAACTTCCTATTGCATTGAACAAATTTATACATAACGTATATTCTATGAAATTATTAAAATTTGCAACTTTTTATAGGAGTTTCGTGCCATGGATTTCTTTACATTTGATTCATTTAATACTGATAAAGTAGCAGCTTTTGTATCAAAACTTAATGGAAGGATTTGTTTGTATCAAACTAATTGTGAAGGCGTACAGTGAGCACTTCAAATTGAATGGTCGGTTCTAATTGATTGTAATTTAATGGTCGGTTCTAATTGATTTTAATTTAATGGTCGAAGCATACTGTGACGACTCTTCTGTAAATGTTGGAGATTTACTCCTCTGTTCTTCCTACTACAAGAAAATTACAGGAACTGTTAATCAGTGGAGTCCTCAATAATCATAGCATTTCGTAAAGATTTTCATTATGCGACAAATATTATTTGTGAACTCTTCTTTTTACCACATGCATGTTATATTAAAACGTAGTTGAGAATGATCACATTATGAATTTACAGTACTTTGGTTCATAATGTATTACAATACATGATGGAAGCTTCGAAGTGTATTAAACAAATGGGTGTTAAATCTTCAAAGTCTGTTCGATATCAACAGTTAACAATGGAGATATCTTCTGAATTTAGCCAAACCTTATTTTCACTTTCTGAGTTAATTAAATATCTTTTAGTAAACAAGCATATAAAATATGTGATGCTAGGTAGTAATGCAATGCATGCAGTCAATTATGAAATAACCGGTTGTTGAACACAATTTTAAAAATATTGAATTTTAAAATAATGTGCATTGCATTTGAAAGGTACTTTTACAAATGATGACATCGAAAAAGAATTTGGGTTTTTCAGACAGAGTAGTGGAGGAACTTATTATATTACTTACTACGATGTTCTCTCTGCATCCAAAATTAGCTTATTACGCTTACTGAACTCTTTAAAAATTGACATTGCTGGTTTGGATTTGGTATGTTCCAATTGCAGAATCTGTTCCATTGATCTCCTTGACGATAAACTGGCGATAATTGACATGGAATATATTGTTGAAGAACTTTCAGAACCTGAAAAACAGGCATGTTTTTTTGTTGCTGGCTACTTGTCAAAAAGTTATCTCTCACTTCAGAAATTGAGAAATTGAAGGAAAAAGAAAAGCTTGATGAAAAATTTTTTACTGACTAGTTAATCGTGGAGGGCTTTGTCTACTAAGTATTGGATTTTTTTCATTTGTGCAGTTTTGCTATTCAATACTTTCAAAAACTAAGGATGATTTACGCTGCACAAAACGGCTGATTCGAATTTTTGAAATAGTATTCAATTCATATTACAAGGACGAATTAAATATACCAACCATCTGTTTGCAATCTACGGCGTATTAGATTCTTCACAAGAAGATTGCTGTCGAAAAATGTCAAAATTTTATAAATTATAATTATAAATTTTACTATTTAGTTGTGAATTAATTAAAAGTACACTTTATAAAATATACCATAAATTTCTATACCACTGGAAATTTACGAGGATGCATATTTGTAGAAACAATATGTATTTATAGTTGACAAAAACGGTCTATGCTACATAATTAAGATTACTTCTTTGCGGTTTTGGGCCTGCAGTCTCACTACACGAGTGTTTGCGTTCACCTCCTGTCTATTTCGTACTCCACGCCTCGGAGGCGACTCAATGAAAACATATTCATTCTGATTTATGTAAACAAAGTAACTACGTGAAAAGATGTGAGGGAAAAGGCGCGGGTTGATTGAATAAACATTGCCAAATCTTATAATTGCTTTGCAAACAAACAAAAGCCCCATGGTTGAACCACTAATTAACATATCAATAGTAGAATATTATAATTATTTTATATTTCATATCAAAACTTACTGGTATTAATAATAAATTTGCATATTTTTTCTACATAATGACTGAGGTATGGTTTGGGCTACGACTAAGGCCCAATTCACACAGGCAGATGTTGGAGGTCAATTCTTCAAATTCTTGAGTTAAATAGTTTGAGTGAAAAACAATCACTGTGTAAATACGAATCCCAATAACTTCTCGTAAATCTGCTGAAGTTTGATTTAGAAGGCGTTTTTTTGAAATATCCCCTTAGTGTGAATGCGATTAGCGAATATTTTCTCATGTGCAATGTCTTCTTCTAACATGAACACGATTTATTTGCTTATTAATTCTCATATACATTTTAAAGGCATCCATGTCTTCACTTTAAAGAATATAAAGGCATCTTGCTGAGTATAATCGATGCTTCTGTGTTTCATTAGACGACTTTCTGTTGGTTGTGTACAAAACACAATTTATGCAACAGCTTATAAGGATCGGATACCTAATGACTAAATTTGCTTATTGTAATTATTCAGTCTATGTCTCGACCCAGTTTTGTCAGACTTGCTCCCACACATCTATTTCTGGATTAGAGTGAAATTAAATGCGCTGAAATTAACCATTAGTAATCAAATTGTATACTGAATTGCGATATTTAAGACATATTTTATCGTGGCAAATATAGTAAAATTGAAAATATAATAGAAATTAAATGCAAATATTAGTTCAAATTGGTCCGTTACCATGTTTGGTTTTTGTACCAATACTCGTAGCACTCTGATTGACAACGTACATTTTGTTGCTTATGAGATGTGGTGTAAAAGGAATGGCTTAGCATTTGGCATCTTTGACCCTCTTTTTAGTGGATATCTTACGAATACATTTATGACTCTGCTGTGTTGTGCATGTTATGTTGTGTGACGCAACAGTCTTTGCTGTTCTGTTGTTTTGGTTGGTGTGTGAAAAAACCAAACAACGTCAATCCTGAAATCATCTTCTTTTGGGACTTTTTTAGGTTTGCAAAAATATCTTTATCACTCTCAGTGATGCCAATAATGAACAGTAAAACTGAATTGAACGAAGTCATTTGCAAAATATGCCGATAAAACCGGCAACGTGTGAATGCAATTATATGATTTTCAAGTGTTTACATTTCAATGGTTACTTAAAGAATTTAAGGAATTCCCCTTCAAAATCAGCCTCGTGTGAATCGGGCCTAAGGTGCGGGTTGGCTTAGGTTAGGGTCATGGTTTGGGTTAATGTGAAGGTTGCGGAACAGATTATTTTTGCAATTATTTGAGTGGGGAGAAATAACGCAAAAGTACCACGGTTTTTTCTTTTAAATAGACGCCAGGGGGTTTAAGGTTAAAAAAATGAACTATATTATGAATTTCTGAGAAAATAGAATTCTTTAATATATGCTTCTATTTCTACTAATAAATAACTTGCAAATTACTAATATTATAGGGTACAATTTAGAATAAGAGATTTAAAACAAAAAACTTTAACCAATACAATTCTTCGGTGCAAAACAATTAGGAACTTTGGAAAAAATTAGGGTTATGGTTCGGGATAGTATAAAGGTTGGGATTAAGGTTAGGACTATAATTATTATATTGATAAACTAGCTTATTTTTGCAATTATTTGAGTAGAGGGGGATAACGCAAAAGTACCATAACTTTATATATCAAATTTTGTACTGAATTCAATGAAATGTGTTAAAACTGTATACCAGTTCTAGTTTTTTTAGATGTGGTTGATTTATATTGACAGCTTTTCACACTGTTACACTAATTTAGTTTAACTGTGACCAACTTCCTTTATTAACTCATATAACATCTGACGGTAAATTACTCAAACATAGTAATTGGAATTATGTTGTTTTTTTAAAATTTATAGATATATTGGTATAAAATTATAAATATTAGTCTACCGCAGCCTTATATAAGTTTCGCTCTTAATCGAAATATACAGTATTTTAGTGTACCACTACAGAAATCAAAATAATTGTGCTCTAAAATTAAGCAATTTTTTAGGAAATGAAGGTGCATTCCAAAAGGTGATTAGGGCTAAAGTGGCTAATAAATTATTATTAATAACATAGTATACATACTGGGCATCTGTAAAGACATTTTTCCAATGTTTCTTTAGCAACACTGGGTTTCTGAAGAATTTTATATTGAAAACGAGATAATTTAAGAGCAAAATAAACAACTTGTTCGACATCATTTGCCGAATCTAATTTCTCAGCAAGAAGAGCTTCTGCCTTCTCGATGTCACCATGACGACGAAGTAAAGACGCTCGCCTAACAGGAAGAACAATTGAATTGGGGAACTTTTCTTCTAAGTCTTCGATAATTTTCAATGCTTTATCAAGATCCCCTAAAGATGAGGAATTTTGAGGAAGTCAAAGAATGAAAACGTCAAAAGAAAGAAAAATTTAAATACATGTAGTATAATTCAAAATGAAGCGATATACCTTGTTTTTCTTCGAATAACGCCCATTGCATATGAATAGAGATTCGTTTGGGAAGATGTGTTATACAAGCACGATAGTAGACCGATCTTGACAATTCGACATCCTTTTGTTGTGATAAATAATCGCAATACTAAATACAGATTAGAAAGAAATGCTTACGGCTTCACGATTTATGTGGATATAAGTGGCCTCTAAATTTAGACTGCAAGAAGACCATTACATTAAAAGTTTGACACCTAAAAATGTAATAAAACGAAATTCATGAAATAAATACTAACAACACATCCAAATGAATAGACCAAAAATCTTCTTTGGAAAGGAACACAAAATCTTAACTCAGTATAAATTGAATTAAAAGGATTTTAAATCCAAATCAGAGAACAGATAGACAGAATTTAACATTAAAAAATAAGGGTTGTTTAAAGAGAGAAATAAGTAAGAAGACAGCGGTATCGTGGTGATATAAGTATATAAAAAGTTCTTCAGAAAAGTTTGGAAATAAAAGCTTCATCACCGTTAAATCAGCTACATCGGTATTTTGCATGTGACCAGATTCATAGTGTCAATGACGACCACCTTAAGAAACAATAATATGCTAGATTTGATAATAAAATATAAAATAAAATACTTTAATCCAAAACTCTTCATAGAGGGCGCATGCGATGAGAGCACGTTCAAACAGGAAAACTGTCCGGTGCGAAGGGAAACTTTCAATGGCGTGATCCAAATACTGCCGCCAATTTCTCAATTGTCCTTGTTCTAGAGGTTTCACGTGAAAATATGCACGCTTGATCTAAATTTTTCCTATTAATTCCATGTTTAATAAATATAAAAATCGAATATTAGATGCAAAGATGTAAAAAATATCAAAAGAAGATCAATTCAATCAAACAACCCCTACATCTGATTAATAATCTAAGAAAAGCTATTTACCCCTTCTTCAAACGCATAAATCTTATTAACTTCTTTTTCCAAATTACAAAACAGATGCATTCGTCGTTCAATGGCTTTCTGTTTCACGGTATTTTTAATTTCCTAAAAAAGTATGTAATATCGAACAGAAAGAAACACTTACAATTTTTGATTTAGAAAAATCATTGTCCATTTCATTGGCGTCAATACCAGGAGGAAGATCCGAAGTGTTTGCATCTTCTTCTTGTTTAAACCGTTCAGCAACAACTTCGTATAAATTCTGATATTCTTCATCGGGGAGAACATCATTTATTTCGTTTTGTTTTAGGTGTTCTTTTAATCTAAACAAAGTTCCAAAAGTCATAAGGTCTAAAAACGGTGTATAATGAAGTAATAAATTCTACTATACATGGTCAAAATGGCCAAATTTTAAAATGCTATTTTGAGAATTGCACTCAAAATTTTGAAACTAGTCACTAGTATTATTGTTAAAATAGTAAATAATGATGCAGATGTTGTATGATCTAAATGTGTCAGTCAACATTATAAATAAAAAACAAGTCTTTTTACAAATTACCATGTTTTAGTAATGTGAATTTTTAGTGTGTTTATAAGACCTAAGAATACACTTTAATCTTGCAAAAGCAAAATGATGTCAGTCATGGAAGAATGAATTCATTGCAGATATGACAGCGTCTGACATCATCTTTTAGTCACTTCAAAAAATTGAAATCCCTGATCTATTCAAGTGATCTAGGAAGTAAAAACAATATTCTACGATATCAAGAAAAAATTCAAAATAATCAATATTATGATAATGAGCATTCTTTAATGACACTGTAAATCGTTTCAGAACGACAATATATATATATACTAGGCTTGGACCCGTTTTTTTGGAGTCTGGCCCGCTACGCGTATTCAACATACTCAAAATTGAATATATTAGAAAATGATAAGTATATTTGGATATTAATATTTGATGCATTCGCGCTGTTTCACGTGATTTTAAGTTAATAATAGTTCACGTGCAAAAACATTCACCATCATTCATCAATTAACGCTTTTTTAATGCCACCTCATTTCAAATAAAATTTTAAAAATTCCAAAAATGTAATCTGTTTGCAATTGAGAACGATCAATACTCTCATTCACAGTGTTTTGAAGTGCCCTTGTTAACCACTATATACATATATACTATGTCACGTGTTAATGAAAAACTTTTTGAAATATCTACTGCCAATACAACTGCAACGTGCAACGCTTACACTTTGTTAGTAAAATAACTGGATATTCCACCAACAAACCTAATGAAAAACCGACACAACAAAAGATAGCTTTCATGATGTTTTGTCGGCAAAATGTTGGCCCCATCAATTGGGTGGACGATCCCGTGAAACATTTGGAATTTCTATATCCTCATAAACTATCTACTCAAACTTTACGATTAATGCCATGAAGTTATAGAAAAATTAAAAGATGATATTGTAACTCTAGCGATTGATGGGTGGAAGAAAACGGTAACGCGTCAGTAACACTTGAGGATGTACATAATTTCAGTTCATTCAACTAAATCTGTTTTTGGTGGACATTTGTCTGTCTAATTATGCTGCAGACACTAAAAAGTTTACCCAACTGGTGATTAATGAATTCAAAACCCGTAATTGCACAACTGTTGAGAGGGTACTGATATACGCTAACTAAAAAATTTCGGAAATTTTGCAATCTTAAACCCCAAAAAGGCGATTCGTCGTTTGTAACATGCATTTTTGTAATGAAGTTTCACCATTAGTATGTTACAAACGGGGAATATATAGTTACAACGGACCAAAATGGCAAAACTATGTGATAAAATATTTTTTTTCCATCAAATCCTTAATTAAAGTAGTATGTATTCACTGATACAATTATAGGTGAAATTTTTTTTACACAAGACCAATATATTTGTATATATACTTGCGCTAATACAAGCAATATAATAATCGAACAAAATTATTGCGTTTTAGAGGAAGTGTTAAGAACAGTTCAAAAATTGATTCACCCAATTCAGAATACTAGTTATGGAAATTCCCAATTGCTACAAAAATATGCATGTTCGAAAGGAGAAACTCTTCATTTATAGCATTAGAAATGTTTCTGCTAATTGAATTGATAAAAATTTAAAGAATAAAAATAACATTGATGAAATATAATATATACTTTTCAAAATTAGAGCTATATTGTTGAGTGGGAATGCTCAACAAACGATCATAAATTACTGTGACATTTTTTGCTTCGTCGATAGATTTCTCCCAGTTCACAAACATATCCCATAGTTTATCAGATCTATAGTCCAAACCACAAGCATCCACAGCACGATTAAACAACCTAAAGAAATAATATTAGTTAGTGACCAGAACACAATTGAAGTTTTAAAATTAAGATTGTATAATAAAGAAAATTACACACTTTCTGACATGCTGTGTATTAACTGTTTCTGCATTAGCTTCGAAGCGATCAACAGTGAAATTGAGATAGTGCACCCACAAATCCACACTCAATGGAATCGTTTTTACACCACGTTCAAAAATCTAAACAAATTAAGTATAAAAATCTCATTTATAAAAATAGAAAGATCACAAAATCATGGAAGTCTTCTTCAGTCATGGATTATTTGAAGATGGCGTTGATGATTGCTTCAGTCCTAGTAAAAATTGCTATAAGTGGGGTAAAATAACAACTACAGTAGGTAACACAATAATACCTCAATTGTCATATCTACACCACATTTGCGCTTTGTAAGATCAGAATACTTCTTCCAATATCCATAACATAAAGGATAAGTTTCGAGAAAAATTTCAAAAGCGCCTCTGCCTTCATCGTAAGATTCCTAATTTAAAATTAATTAAACATTAATTTAAAAGCGCATACCTTAACGCATGCTAAAGGCAATAGCTTGGACCATGTTTGAAAGTCGCGTTTATCACGAGTTATTCGTATCCACAGTGGTTTTAATTCGGTATCTTTAGTATCAAACAGGAGTTCTAGATCATTATCACTTTTATTCTCAGTTTTTACCTCCATTCAAAATTCTAAAAGTTAGTATTTGTCAAAGCCACGCTAAAACAAGCGGAAATATCAAACGTATTTAATTTGCAAGAATTCAATCAGAAAAAATATAATAATATAAGTATCCGTGCATCAAATGCATGCCATGATATGAATGGCAGCTGAAACTGATTTGCTTCAATACTAAACGCTTAAAAAATTTCAAAAGTATTTAAAATGAATATTAAATGTTTTATATAATAAAATTATCTTAAATATCAGAACAATACTGACGGCTAAAGGATATAATTTGCAGGACTCAAGTGACAATAAAAGGGAAATAATTCCTGATATTTCAGTTGAAAGTAATACATTTGCTTCAAACTCTGATTCAAATTGTAGACCATTGAATATAAACAAACAGCAAATTCAAATGGACACCTAAAATACCATACTAAATCCGGAAAGTTGTGGAAGAATTCTCTTCATATTTTAACAAGACCCTGATTCAAATATGCTGAAATGTGCTCTTAGGCATATTGAAACAATTCAGTAATATTTTAATTTGTTTTTGACAAAACGAGGTGTAAATACAATGAACAATTGTCTTTTACACTGTACAGATCCAGACACGCAAATATGCCGAACATTTCAAAATTTATGAACACCAAGATATAATTAGCAGCAATACAAGCAATGAGTGAAGGGTGCGATGTTTCTTGGGACGACGAATGGAGAAAGTGGCAACATCATCAGAGCGAGCGGAGTGGAAATTATAGAGCTTAATTATATCAAAAGGATCAAGATCCAATTTGCGAGTGAGCAGTCGATTGAACAGAAGATCGCAGGCATGGAAGTAGAGTGACAGCGGGAGAATTGAAAATTTGAGAAGGGCGTCTTTGTATGGCAAGGGAGAGATCCATTTGAAGGCACGCTTCTGGAAACGTTCCAATGCAAGCTGGGGAGGTCAGGTTTGGAATGCAGGGAACACAAGAAAGCATAAGAGTCTTGAGGAGATCCACATAAGAAGCTGGACAACAGAGAGATTTTGTCAAGTTCCATGAAGTTGATGACGTATTCGGTGAGAGAAGAGACTTTCGAAGAATCGGAAGGACTGTAACGGCATTTGAAAGATTCGAGCTTATTCAAAGAGTGTACAGTAAGGGATGAGAAATAGAAAGAGAGAGAAATACGCTTTTCCCGACGATGAGGAACAAAGGACAAGCAGATGGGGTAATAGAATTGACAGATAGGCTGAAGCGAACAAAAGTGATCAGACAGTTTAACTGGAACAGGGGCAACAGATGTGTCAAAAATACGATCAGGGTGAGAGCACAAAACCAAGACAAGGAGGGAGGAGCAGGAAGTAGGAGAAAATACCAGTTTTTCAAGAGAGCAGGAAGCAAAAAGATCCAGAACAGCGGATTTATAGGCGTCATTAGAGTCAAGTGTATTCCAACAAACATTAGGAATGTTGATTACATCACAGATGAGGAGGAGTGCGAAATCGAAGTTGATGAGAGAGAGAGTGATAGACTGATCATGAAATTACTCAAGTATGGATGAAAAATCAGCAAGGGGAATACGAAAATTATTGCTGGAAGGAGGGTTGTAAGCACAGAGAAGAGAAACAATGTGATCACAGAGAACAAGAGTACAACCGCAACAGAAATCAAAGCAAAAAGAATCAAAGGATTAAGTTATTTAGTTATACAACGCGTGTTCAATAGTTGAATATCGTCATCAAAACAATTAGCATTGCTTTATTATAATATTGAATGCTATCATTAACGGAAAAACGGGCTAATATATAAACAACAACAAAATTTTATTAATAACAATATACATTTATATTCTAAAATATTTAGTGTAAGTGATGTTTTATAAATTAAGGTTCAGCCTGAGAAGACGATGAGGAAGATTGATAGTTGAAGAGAAGTGTTAGTCTTAGGAACGCCGAAAAGTCTTGGGCGGAGAACATTCCTTGCATACTCTGGCCATGTCGGAATATACTTCTTTAAGGGGTGTTCTCTCGTTTCATTGATCCTTTTGAAAGCTTCATATCTTCAATTTCGACATGCTGGGCGATCGGTATAAATTTTCTTATGATTCCCAGTCTAACCGCGCGTCAGTGAACAGCGTCGATTTTGTCAAGATGCTGTTAACTAGCCTGTTATAGAGGAATTCGAGTTCAGTCATAGTGTAGCCCATTCGTTTTAGATTAAGTAATAAATATAATTTGGATGTAGCTTTCTTAACTGTCGCTTCAATATGGGGCTGAAATGATAATTTATCGTCAATCAAAATACCAAGGATTTTGACACAAGAAACAAATATTCATCTCATTCGTCTTGTCGTCATTAAAATACAGATTTATACTGCGGTATCTATCCTCGAGATAACATAAAATGTCACAGCTTTTATCACCGTCGGATTGTTTGCCAGGTATAATCAGCATATTGTCATCAGTGAAAGTAACAAGCGAAAAAGGAATATAGGCGGATGCTTCGCATATGTCATGGGTAGCAGCATTAAACAGTGTAGGGCAACTTGTACTACCCTGAGGAACCCCAACGTCCGTGAATTTAACTTCTGATGTGCTACTATCCAAAACAGTGTAGTGTCCCTTGCCTTGAAGGAAATATATCGAACTATTTGGAAACGTAGGAATTTATATTCGGCACAACTGCCAGAAGTCCATTATAGCTTCAAAATGGTACACCATGGCGAAGGCCTTGCTTATATCCAGGGTGATAAAAGTAACATAGTCAAAATGTTTGCAGTCGAAGATAGCAATAAGTGCATGCGTAGTGAACATCCCGTGTCTGAGGCTGAACTGGTCCCAGCTAAGATTATACTCCTTGGTGATGAATACATCGATAACAATTCGTTCAAAAAGCCTTGCCAGACTGGAGGTAATTGACACTGGCCGCATATCTTTGAAAGCAGTGGGAACAGCACGCTTAGGGATAGGTCGTATACAACCAGCTTTCCAACAATCTGGGAAAACGCCAGATTTCACAGATAAATTAAATATATGGCAGACCACTTTAGCAAGTAAATGGGCGTTATCTTTGAAAAACTAGGCAGGGATGCCATCAAGACCGGAACTACTCCGTCTTAGTTTCCGGAGATAGTTGAAGACCAGAACAACAGGACGTTGTGGAAGGATTTGACATTCCGGTTTGCTATCAGTAGTACTAATTCCGTTGTAGTAATTATTAAGCTCATTGGCATCGAACTCAATGGATGAACAATGTGTAGTGTTACCAGCAACCGTGTTGACCAGTGACCACCATTTCTTTGTTCCTCTCCAACCGCGATTAAAATTGCACCAAATGTGTTTATGGATATCAGCGTTAATTTCAGCAGCTACCACATAGCGCTTTTTGCGCAAGAGTTTGTTTTTGCGCTTTAACAAGAGCTTGATGACTGGGGTCAGAATCACGCAGGGTTATAGTACGGAAAGGGCAGCCAAGTTGAAAAATATGCACCAAATATTTGGTCAGATTGCTGGCAGCATCGTCAGCATTCTCGTTAAACATGAAGTCATCAATGTTAGTACAAGCAAGCATTTCTGCAACTTTGCGACAATATTTATCACACTAATCGCGAAACTGCTTCACACGTCTGCCAGGAACTCTTTGGTCGATAACACCGCTAAGTGATCAGAGCACACAGCACTAGCAAATGTATAAGTCTGAGAAAAAACCTTCTTGGGAGCAGAGGATATAGCCGATAAGGCAACTGTTATGTGTAGCATCAGTGTTAACTGTTGGTATTGGCCAAGTTGTGAACATCAAAATCATTGAAGTCGCCACACATGCTATAGCATCTATACTCATGATCTTTCAAAAGTGATTCGATTGATGAAGAAATATGGTCTGCTAGTGTTGCTTTATAGGTCGCACACAGAGGAAAGTAAACAATGCAAAGAAGAATGTCGCCAGTTTGCAGAGTAAGCCTGACCAAGAGAATTTCAAAATCTTCCCAGTTTGACGGCGTCAGAATCGTGCATACTACACCGGGAGATAAAAATAGCGACTCCTCCCCCGCTACATTTATAGGAATGTATACTGTTGCGATCATGCCGCAGAACCCGATACAGAGGCATGCTAATGTACAAATCATCAACCTGCTCTGACAACCAAGTTTCCGTAAGACAACCAATAGCGATGTGTAGGTAACACATCATTTTAGTATGAAATAGCTGGACGGCATTTAGTGACTTCACTTTAAGTAACAAGAGATTAAGTTTCTCTTTGCCATTTACATGAAGTTGATCAACTTCAGGGATTCGAGTAACTTGGCACAATTTATCAGACTTCTTTTCTCCTCTCTTTCCTCGGCTGCTGGTTCTTTGGAAATGTAAACATTGTGCTCTTCATAGTGCTTCATTCTATACGACTTTGCCAGACATTTGCGAATCATCCAATGGTTATTTAGCCAGTCAATCAAAGTTCATGTCATCTTTGCCAAAGGGTTATATTTCCCGATCCCAAAAAATATCTGCGCAATGAACATATTCTTCAGCTTACAGAGGCTTTTTCAGAATCGATTCGTTCCACATGGCTGCTTTCCTTAGCTTCAGGGAGATTTTGAAGGCGATTGGACCGGTCACTAATTTTCGAATCAATTTTTGATGGTGCTACTTGAAAAGGTTTCGTTTTCAGTTCCTGGACAGCTTGTTTCAACTCCTCAACATCGGTACTAATTTTGCATAATGTTTCAGAGGACGAATTACTTAGCTTGTTGGGTGCTGAAGGAAGACAAGTGTCTCACAGAAATAGCATGTCGGCATCTTGTCGAGGTAGTTGAAGATCTCCGGTGGTAGCTTAGTGCATTCGGCGTGTGACCAGGAATGACAACCTCACATTGGATCCAGTGTCCGTCCGTCTTCTTCACGCAGATTGCGCAGGTCAATGAGCTCCTGGTAGACGACGAGGATTCCAGTCGTTTTGCCCGCGTTTTCGTCATCACCAACACTCGGCACACAACTATAACCTAATAAACTGTATAATAAACAGCATCAATAATAAAATTTGGCGTTTAAAATGATTCAAATTTTGAACCGATTCACAACTAAAAATTGACCCTCTGCAAACATCGAAATAAATTTATCATCGGTCAGTGAATTAAATAAGGAAAATTTATCAAGAGTTACACAAACATACATGGTCACACAGTACAAATTTGTGCTGCAGGAAGAAATGCAGCATATAATAAGCATTATCATTATGAGATGCAACAACACGTATAGCCTACTGAAACTGAAATAGTTGCATTTTGAATTTTCATATTATAGTCGGTACATCTCAAATTACGCAAATGCAAATAAAACTGTTATACTTCATATTTATTGCGATGTTAAGCGTAGACAATACAAAATTGAAGGCAGTGGGACAGTATTATGCACAAATATGATTATACATGCAATGCTTTTAAGGGGTAATTAAACTTAATTCATATCACTATCGAATTTTTGAATAACTATAAACTAAACTTCAGATCCCAAGCGCAGGTATGTGTAATATCAATTATAGAATGATTTATTAAATAATTGTGTGCAGAATTTTGAACTGGTGGCTGTCAGAATTACTAATATTAACATTTAGATCGATTGCCAACAGTTCTCTTTTGTCATTGCATTTATTGTTACAATTATTAATAACAATTATATTAAGGGCGTTTAAAATATTCCTTAACAAATTATTTTAATTTAATTGCAAAAAATAAATTAAATTATATGTTTACGAAATATTTTAAATAGAAAGTATGAAGACAAAATTAATCCCAGTATTCAGTTTTTAGCCAATAGGGAATCCTTAAAACCTGCCAAGAGAATTGCTGCCCTGACAATAATTACGTCATCCAAATCTTTTGACATCATATCCTTGCTGCCCAGAGATTTGTAAATAATTTTTGATGCCTTCCAGAGATGTTAATAGCTTATACATCGTTTAGAAGAGAAGAACACTGTTTAATATAAAAAATTAATTGCTACGTTAATTTGAGTAGTGCTATTTTACGAAGAAACCCATAACTTCACTCCGACATAAAAATAGTGCTACGCAATACTCAATTGCAACTAAATAACAAAGAAATTACTTGAATAAGATATATTTAAGCAGGTTAGGTTATCAAAGACGTTGTTTTTCCGAGAATTGTATGTTCGTTATGGGTATACGTCATAATATTGCAATGAGGTCACACCGTAGCCAATATTTTTAAAACTTCTGCTATTTTATTGTATTTTTTATCTTTTTGCCTTTATCAGGCTTTAAGTGTCTAACTTGATCATATTCTATGCCTTCAGTGTGCCTTTGTCGCATTAATTAATTTTATTAATAATAATAATGATAATATTAGTAGTAGTAGTAGTAATAGACTCAATTCCATTTTTATGGGTATCACAATTATATAAAGTTTAAAACTAAAGATAAGGCAGGTGAGCTGATGGCGATGTCACATGGCGTGTCAGGGAAGTGAGACAATAGTTTATAAACGTCATTTTGTATTAGGGATAACTCCGATAGAACAACAGTTGGATTGGTGTGTAAGGATTGCATTGCAAAATCACGTTTAGCTGAATAAACTACAAAAGTATTCATTGAAAAACCTCTGCAATAGATTGAGATTCGTTAGCAGATTTATTACCCCAAAACATCAAGTTCGGTATGTTTGTAAAACATTTCAAGGAGCGCAGCAGGGAAAACATTAATATTTGTTAGAGAGCGTACTTCCACAGAAATAAGCTGTTTTTTCAAGTTCTATTGAGTGATCAAGGTTGATTGACAGCTGCTTCACTTTTAATGATCCTTGAAGAGACCAAGCTTTTGAAAGTTTTCTCTGCGCAGTATTTCTCATATTCATAATATGCATAGTATGAGATGAATAAAAATCAGGATAGAAAACTCTTGGAATGTTTGAGGGGGATAGAGCCATTGACAGCTTCGGTGAACCATGTAAACCAGGTCTGGATTTAGTGTTCATTGTAGACGAGACAACTAGAAATAAAGTAGTATATTCTATAAAGCTTGGAATTGAATGTTGCCAGACTGAAACGCGATTTCGAAAAGCTTAAGGGGACATCATCAGAAGGTAGAAAATCAACAGGAGTGAAAAATTGTACTGGAAAATGATCAGAAAAAGACCTGTAAATTCATGTAACTAGTATCGTGGGAGTTAGTGACGAGAATATCCAATGTATTAACCGACACTTGGGTAGGGCCTCTAACCAATTGCATCAGCTCAAGCGAGTCTAGAAATTCAAGAAAACAGGACTCTTCATTTTTCTAACTAACTGACTCATTCCAATCGATACCAGGGTAGGTAATGTCACCCACAATGAAGATTTCTTTCTGACGATGCGAAAAATTTCTGCAAATATCATCGAAATCATTAACATATTTTAAAATAGATAGATGAATATCATCAAAGGGAATTTCGTAGTTTGACTTTGCAGGTGGTCTGTAAATTTAAATAAAAAGTTTAATGAAATTAGTCGACACTAGGGGTTTGAGATATCTACTATGGAGCATTATTCAATTTTCTTGCCCGAATAATAGTGCCACCATGTTGATTCTTCGGCCGGTTTTTCTAGAAACGACTTTAAAATGAGAACCACGCACAATTTCTTCAGCCATAATGTCATCATTTAGCCAGCTTTCTGTTAAGAAGCCAATGTCAATGTTAAGAACTCTCAGAAGCTTGTGAAGGTTGAGTCTTCGTTCAACATTAATGAGAGATTGGCAGTTTAAGATGAGACCGGATGATACAGTTGATTGTCAATTTGTGGACAGCTGGACTGTAGAGCTGCAAGTTTTTGATTTGGAAAGTCCCTCTTCAGTGACTTTTTTATAACGTAGTGCCAAAATTTTCTTTTCAATTTCGCGATCAGCACTGGAAAGATACTTCTTGAGATACACAGGGTGTTCGAAATCTTTTAACAGATAACTTTTGGCAAACAGTTTTCGCATTGTCCATTCATTATTAAATTTAATAAGTAAAGGCCTAGGGCGGTTGTTTCCTCTTGAGAACTTCCCAGATTTTGTCCTCAGTATTGACACCAATGTGGTCAAAGACTTTATTCAGTTGTTCAGAATCAGATTCAATTTGTTTAACAAACTTGCTTCGTCATCAGGAATGCCATTTGTAATCATCAAAAACTCATCAGATGAATCGTGCTTCTAGATTGAGGTAATGGTGAGAGACTTCGTGAGGACTGGTTCAATTTGCTCATTAACAATTTTAGGGAGTACTTTTTCAACACATTCAGTGATAGATTTAACAATTACAGGATGAGATTCTTCTTTATGTCTTTTCTTTTTAAGGCAAGAGTCGCAGATAAAGAGAATATGCTTATCTTTAATTAAGTCGAGGCTTCCTGGAGGCAAGGCAGAGCAATCACCATGGTACCACAGTTGACAAAATCACAATCCACCCACTGCGTCTCCTCATTATTTGATTTCTTGCATTTTGCACAATAGACACTGTCATCACTCACTGAGTTTGCACGTCTGAAATTAGAGCCCGTTGAGAGTACCATACACGAATATGAAAACCTAATTAAACTGTATAATAAACATTTTATTTCAAACAATATCTATAAACATATTTAAAACAAAATAAAATACATATTTAGCACTAAATTGTTTTAAAATGGTTGGCATACGAGTGCTAGCGGCGCTCTTTATACTGTCAACCAGTGTCATATCGGAGATAAAATGACGCAGCGAGATGGATTGCCAATGTTACACTGAATATCACGAATTTGTAGTCATCAAATTCATATGAATACCTGGGAAGGACTGCTGAAATCAGCTAAACTTGCGGAAGAGTATAGAATTGATCCTATGATAAAGAGTACTCATGCAATAAGTACAAATCGCATGGGGGATGACGTAAGAAAATGAAGCACAAGTGAATAAGATTGACAACGTGATAACTTTTAACAACTTCAGTAAACAATCAAATAAAGTTACAGCAGATGAATAGATGAATGCCTTGGAACGAAATAGATTTTGCGAAAACATTAATTTCAACATTATTAAGCGGGAGACATTTGAGGACAAGTTCAGAAAGAAAGAACATGGTCAGAATAAACAAACTGTCTTTAATCTAAGCCCGCATTTTCAATTGTAACAACTTACTTTTCCTAATAAGTGACTCAATATAAATTAATGAATTTAATAATTCAAATTATTTCAATTAAGTGTGGATTTATTTGTGGAAGGTTCTATTAATTAATTGTTGCCAATTATTGCTGTAAGCTTAATATCCTTTATTAGTTTGTTGCATTGGTTTTTGCTTTAGTGTAATAATATTGTCATTAATTAATTGTTCTGAGTATAAAAAATTTAGTAGTTTATACCTCTCACTTCCATTGAATTATGTTGTATAATTGTATTATGTCTTATTAAAACTGTTTGATGTTCAGCTCTGGCTCTCGTGTTAAAAGAATGATTAATTTTATTAAAGCTATAAAATTCTATTGGATATTCTTGTCTTTTGACCTTTATGACATACTTAACGAGTTTGAAAATATATATTTTATAAATAGTCATCATATTTGCTTTTATGAATAACTGTTGTTGAATAAGTAGAATTTTTAAAGTTTATAATCCTGACTATCTTTTTTTGAATATTTGAAAATAGGCAATAATGTGTTGTATGAGGTACCACCATAGGTTAAAATACCATACTAAATTATTGGCAGTATGTATACCTTATAAAAGTGTAGTGTAATATGCTTATACCCTGTTTACACGTGACATAAGACAGATCTGTCTCCAATTATCTCAAGACATATGTAGCGTGCGAACACCCAAAACATAAGACATACGAACTCTCAAGTAGGGTAATTATAAAACAGATGTAGATCAAATAATTTTGATTTTATTGTATGTCTTCTGTCACGCTGTCACCGTGTAAACACTAAATCATAAGACATGCATGTTTTTGACTGCAGCTATTTAATTATTATGGAACCAAAATAGTAGTAATTTCTACGTATTAGAATAATAAATAATTATTAATCGTATAGTTTTTAGTATTTTATCCGATTTTCACAATTGAAAGTAATACTTTTTTAAATGCTTTGATTTGCTAAAATTCCAACTACATGTGCTCATTATTCAAAATGAAGGATCGTATGGAATGCAACTTAATAGATGCTGTCTCAAAGAAATCATTTTTATGGGATATCGCCTGTGCTGAATACAAAGACAGGGATTTACGAAAGAAGACTTTCCCTGACATTGCCAAAGAACTAGGGATAAAGTGTAAGTTTTAATTTATTGTTATGATATAACAATATCATTTCAATAATCTAATCTATTATAAATTCTTAGCTTGCTATTAGTTTGTTAATTAATTGTATATTTAATCCAAAAAGTCTAATTAATAGAAATTTAGATGAAGACACAGTGAATAAATGGAATAACTTAAGGGGTTATTACACCAAGGAGCTCTAAATGTATCTAAAATGCATAAGTAATGTTTAACCGTTCTACGTCGTTTAAAGTGTTTCTGTCACCCCACAGTCCTTAATTACGTTG
>CABFPE010000256.1:246492-256944 GCA_900660155.1 Hofstenia miamia
TTCGAAGCAAAAGACCAACCAAAATCAAAAATCGCAGTGTCGTCAACATACAGCAGGCAAGACGAGTTGAGAACAGAATGAGGGAGGTCGTTAATGGCAACGAGGAAGAAAAGAACAGCAAACACTGAGCCTTGAGGGGCACCACTAGTAACGGGGACAGGAGAAGAGATAGACGAGTTGATTTTGACACACTGATGGCGATTGGTCAGGTAAGACTGGAACAGTTCGATGAAATCCACATCAAAACCAAATAAACGTAGCTTGTCAAGCAGAATGGAATGAGGGAGGCCATCAAACGCTTTTGAGATGTCAAGAAAGATAATACATATGGGGTAACTTTGTAACCCCAAGTTATTGGATCTAACAAACATTAAGAATACTGTATTATGTCAAATAATTTTATATCTTACATTGCATACATGCAACTCTCCTTTCAAATCACTAATGTTGCTTGCAAATAGTTGAGGAAGTTGGTGATCAAGCTCTTTCAATCATGATTCAACATTCAAGTAATGAAGATATTTTGATGATGGTAGTTCTCCTGGATTAGGAAATTTTGAACTCTAACATTGAGAATGAAATATGCTGAATTTTTAACCTGTGATCCGACTTGGCCTGTGTAACAACACTCCGTCGAATTTTTGACTTGACTGTCGGACGAGATGACCCGTAACCACCCTGAATGATATACAGAAATATTAATTGCAGCCTATTGGCTTTATGATGTGTAATCTAGTTTTGCACTTAACCATTTGCCATAAATGTGAGAAGTTACACTGATTGGTGCATAAAATGCAGAAATTACTATTTCCCAATACAGTCACATTGAAACGAGCTGGCTTATATCTAAATCAAGTTTATAACATTGCTATGGATATTTAGTTTACTGCATGCCATCTTGTAAATTATTTTTTGACAAATTGTTGGCACTTTGCAAAAAAATCGATGCACTATATACAAGAGAACTTGCAAAATTCATCATTTAACGTTATATCTCACAACATTTTACATTGGCAATATTTGAGCAAAGGTAAATGTCCTCTATTCTTGATATCTTTAATGTATCCCAATGAGTACAATTTACTACAAACTTCATAGAAGAAAAAAGGAAAATGAACAAATGATAAGTCTTTATTGCACTGGTCCCAAGTGCCGGAAATAGTCACATGAGTTTGTCATTAACATCATAAATTTTGCTTAAAAATTTTTTTACATGGCTCTTGCTATTACTTAACAAGCATTTTAAAATAAAATTATAAAAATGGTGTATAGACTGAAAGAGTAAGAAAAATCTGCATAAACAAATTAAGAAGCAGAACTATACATTTGTTGGGCTTAATATAGGCTCTTTTTGTGCTCGTTGTGTATCCAATCTAGTGTTCAAGCTCGACCCGGCTTGGCTTGATACGTTAGAAGCTCTGCTCATTGACAAGTCTGGTAGTAATGCTTGTATTAATTCCTGTATCAAATACATATGTGATTATATGCGTCAATGGATGAGTGACTCTATGATATTAAAGAAGACAAGATCTCCACTTGAAAAAGAACAGAGAAGATGCATGATATTTACAAAATATCACAGAAAAGTATTACAAGCTTTCAAATTTTATTGTAAGCTGCATTCTATAAGTGAAAGAATTTATATAGATTGAACGCAATTCATTAAATTTATTTTATATTAAATAATATGGAATTTATAATTTGGTGTAACAAAGTCACCTCAAATGACGATGGCCATATTTTAAAAGTAACGAAGTAGAAGGGTTAAATATTCATATGTAATTGAAAAAGTATTATTTTCAATTGTGAAAATCGGATAACATACTAAAAACTATACGATTAATAATTTTTTATTAATTTAATACGTAGAAATTACTACTATTTTGCTTTCATAATAATTAAATAACTAAAGTCAAAAACATGTATGTCTTATGATTTAGTGTTGAGGCCTGTCTAACAACACTCTTCGAATTTTTGACTTGACTGTCGGGTGAGATGACCCGTAACCACCCTGAACGATATACAGAAATATTAATTGCAGCCTATTGGCTTTATGATGTGTAATCTAGTTTTGCACTTAACCATTTGCCATAAATGTGAGAAGACATACAATAAAATCAAAATTATTTGATCTACATCTGTTTTATAATTACCCTACTTGAGAGTTCGTATGTCTTATGTTTTGGGTGTTTACACGCTACATATGTCTTGAGATAATTGGAGTCAGATCTGTCTAATGTCACGTGTAAACAGGGTATTAGGAACGAAGTGTCTTATTTTCATCAAAATACCATATAGTTTGTAGACTTTTTTACAAATACAAGATACATGTCTGCAAAACTTAATGTTTTATTTATTATTATCCCTAAATATTTATAAGAATCATTTATGTTAAGTTCAGTTTCCGCTTGTTGTAGTTTAGTTATTTGTTTAGCAAATTTGAAAAAAAATTATCTGAATCGTTTTATTACAATTTAAATATTTATAAGAATCATTTATGTTAAGTTCAGTTTCCGCTTGTTGTAGTTTAGTTATTTGTTTAGCAAATTTGAAAAAAAATTATCTGAATCGTTTTATTACAATTTAAATATTTATAAGAATCATTTATGTTAAGTTCAGTTTCCGCTTGTTGTAGTTTAGTTATTTGTTTAGCAAATTTGAAAAAAAATTATCTGAATCGTTTTATTACAATTTAAATATTTATAAGAATCATTTATGTTAAGTTCAGTTTCCGCTTGTTGTAGTTTAGTTATTTGTTTAGCAAATTTGAAAAAAAATTATCTGAATCGTTTTATTACAATTTAAATATTTATAAGAATCATTTATGTTAAGTTCAGTTTCCGCTTGTTGTAGTTTAGTTATTTGTTTAGCAAATTTGAAAAAAAATTATCTGAATCGTTTTATTACAATTTAAATATTTATAAGAATCATTTATGTTAAGTTCAGTTTCCGCTTGTTGTAGTTTAGTTATTTGTTTAGCAAATTTGAAAAAAAATTATCTGAATCGTTTTATTACAATTTAAATATTTATAAGAATCATTTATGTTAAGTTCAGTTTCCGCTTGTTGTAGTTTAGTTATTTGTTTAGCAAATTTGAAAAAAAATTATCTGAATCGTTTTATTACAATTTAAATATTTATAAGAATCATTTATGTTAAGTTCAGTTTCCGCTTGTTGTAGTTTAGTTATTTGTTTAGCAAATTTGAAAAAAAATTATCTGAATCGTTTTATTACAATTTAAATATTTATAAGAATCATTTATGTTAAGTTCAGTTTCCGCTTGTTGTAGTTTAGTTATTTGTTTAGCAAATTTGAAAAAAAATTATCTGAATCGTTTTATTACAATTTAAATATTTATAAGAATCATTTATGTTAAGTTCAGTTTCCGCTTGTTGTAGTTTAGTTATTTGTTTAGCAAATTTGAAAAAAAATTATCTGAATCGTTTTATTACAATTTAAATATTTATAAGAATCATTTATGTTAAGTTCAGTTTCCGCTTGTTGTAGTTTAGTTATTTGTTTAGCAAATTTGAAAAAAAATTATCTGAATCGTTTTATTACAATTTAAATATTTATAAGAATCATTTATGTTAAGTTCAGTTTCCGCTTGTTGTAGTTTAGTTATTTGTTTAGCAAATTTGAAAAAAAATTATCTGAATCGTTTTATTACAATTTAAATATTTATAAGAATCATTTATGTTAAGTTCAGTTTCCGCTTGTTGTAGTTTAGTTATTTGTTTAGCAAATTTGAAAAAAAATTATCTGAATCGTTTTATTACAATTTAAATATTTATAAGAATCATTTATGTTAAGTTCAGTTTCCGCTTGTTGTAGTTTAGTTATTTGTTTAGCAAATTTGAAAAAAAATTATCTGAATCGTTTTATTACAATTTAAATATTTATAAGAATCATTTATGTTAAGTTCAGTTTCCGCTTGTTGTAGTTTAGGTATTTGTTTAGCAAATTTGAAAAAAAACTATCTGAGTCGTTTTATTACAATTTAAAGAAAGACGATTGAAACAGAGCCAATCTTGTAGAACATGTATTTATATTGAAGAATCTTAAATAATATATCCCTGTCAGGTGAACTTACTTGGATATTTGTATCATCAGCAAACATTTATGTACATTAAGAAAAGTGATAGTCCAAGAATGGAGCCTTGTGGCACACCACATGTTATCTCTTTTAGTTTTGAATCAGTTGAGGCTATTGAAACACATTGATATCGGTTTTCTAGATAATTTTAAATAAATTAAAAATGTGTCCTCTAATGCCGTATTTATATATCTTATTTAATAACAATTTATGATCTATTGTATCAAAAGCTTTTCTTAGGCCAATAAATATTCAAGCAGAATATAATTTATTGTCTTTGAAATGTCGAATATTTTCAACTATTTTCATTAAAGCAAAAAATTGTGTTATAGTGAGGTCGAAACCCAAATTGATTTGGACTTATTAAATTGAACTTATTATAAATTTGAATACTCTATTGTTTATTAGTCTTTCAAAAATTTTACTAAATATTGGCAATAGTGAGATCGGTCTGCAATTTGAGGGGTCATTTGTGTTCTCAGATTTATGAACAGTTATTATTTTAGCTATTTTCATTTTGTCCGGAAAAACAGACGTTTTTATTCAATTAATGACAATGTTTTAACTATCTTCTGTATTTCGCGGTGCCATGCAAAATTTTTTACGCAATATCTTAAAATTGGCGTTATTTTTCTTTAGGGGACCCAGTTTAAGTGACGGTATAAAATGGTTATTAAACTCTAGCCTTTACCCTAACTCAACAACCCAGCCATTGAAATTACTTTGCATTTCAGCATTTCGATTAATTTTTTGCAAAATTTCTATTATGGCGTCATTTGAACTGTGTCCCCTAAAGTAAAATAATACCCGTCTGTAAAAATGAATATCTGCAATTACGTTTACACTAGCACAGAAAAAATTTTGAATTCATAAAAAAATTACCTATTATTAAACAAATTACAAATATATTCATGTAAATCTATGCATTTTTAGTGTAAATCCAGACCTTACTTTTTTTAAATTAATTGGAACTTATACTTTGCAACCGCTTTGCATTTTCAGAGAATTTGTTTTCCCGATTTGTATATATTTCGACATTTTATTATACGATTAATAAAATTGAATATATAGGTGCCATTACCATGCGTCTGACGATATGCAATTATTACAGAAAATTCAAATAAAGTTACTCAGTGTTATATGCAATAAGGATAACGTATAGCATTACACAATTTCCTACTTATATTGAACATGTATATGGTACTCAACATAGGGCCTTTTATAATTGAATCATGTAGTGCAAGAACCCATTATGCACAAATTTATTGAAAACCAGTCATTTTACTTGTTTTGCACCTAAAAGCATGTATTTCATGTTCACATAATTACCAAGAAGATTGATTCAATTCAGATATTTTTTACAGAGTTAGCCACTGCCTTAAATAATATGGAAATCCATATATGTACAAGACGCCATGAATAAAATTTTTATGTACAAAGGCCATCTATAATTTACTAAAGCGCCAACTATATTTATACACAAAAACTTCCTCAATAAATTATGTACTTATATATTTGTTGTTATAATAATACGAGTACAACACATTGAATAATCGAAATTTATATATTTATATTTTTACCACAATGTATTTGGAAATTTCACCTAAGGTAAGGACTTGATTTAAACTATAAATGTATAGATTTGCATGCAAAGTTATGGGCTATATCTATAATTTTTAAAACTTTTTACCTATGTTATTGCATTTCTGATCGTTTTTACCCTATATTAGTGTTTATTTTGTCCGCGTGTTTCGCGTGCACCCTATTCTATACCTTCGCCTATATATACATTATATGGTCCATCCACTTCTAAATCCAATGGAACATTTTCTGCTGGAACATATAACAATGTTTGGCTACCGATTTTTTCAAATTACCGAAACTACTGCACATTCTTTTTCTAGTACAAATACTGAATTATTCTTCCCTTCAAATTTCAAATCAAATGAGAATGGTAAACGCAAATTCGGCGGATGTGTAGATTAGCCATTTAGGAAAGTTTGGAAAAGTTTAGGAAAATTTGGTTTGGGAATTTTAGAACTTGAAAATTTTTCAAATTTTTAATAGATATTAAACCATTTTAAGTTTTCAAGTTCCTAAGCATTCCCAAATTTTTATTCCCAAAAATATTATTAAGCAATTTTAAGTTTTCAAGTTCCGAAATTACCAAATCAAGCTTTCCCAAACTTTCCCAAATCCCTAATTTACACATCTGCCGCAAATTTCAATAAAGCATCCTAATTATTTGTAGTTACATCTTATATGATAATCACGAAAGCTTCAAAAATATATCCACTTCATGTTAACTTAGTGTCATCAAATTTTTTATCATAGTGTTCAAATGAACATCCATAATTGATTATGAAGGTCTACCCAATTGAGCTATCATCAACTACTCTTTCATCTTTAGTGAGATATTTTATCCGATTTCTTGATTTTGATTGCTTTCTCTAGTGCTTCAATTGTCTGAGTGACTTTTGTATTAATTACAGTAACATTGTTACTCGTATAAACTAAAGAGGATAATGGTCTACCATTAATTTCTATGATTATTCTTTGGAAATAACATCTATTGTGGGTGTTCATACGGTGAATTGAGAGTGAAGACATTCCTCTATAAATGGATCGCTAAAAACTATTCAACTTCTTGTGTTTAAAACAGCGGTGATAGTAAGCCGAACAATGATTTTTTGGCGTGTATTATTCCATTTTCGATATTGTAAGCCACTTGCCGTACTTGAACAAATCAAATGCTGTCGAATTACTAGAAACAACTTGAAAATTTACAAATTTCTTCATGGACACCAAATGAATATCCTGAATTAATTCGTTTTGCATTAGTGTTACACATAAACCATGTTTGAACTGTTCCTTTTAATTTTATCATGCCACTATCAGAATATAATTTCATTAAAATTCATAACTTTAATAATCAGGGACGCGAGAACAATTTAAATGTTGGGGGGGGGGCATCCTACGAACTGAAGTGGATGCATTTTCAATTGTTTAAATAAAACCTTTTGAATCTGCATATTTTTTCGTAATATAATTCACTATCTTACTCTCATTTTTGGAAAAAATCCGTTTATACCTATCAGTTTTGAGTATTGAGAAACAAGAAAATGAGAATAACCCTTTTAAAAATTTATTCAAAAATATGAAACATCTGCAAGTATCATAAATTTTTATATTGTTATGTATCTAGGGTAGGTCTTTTCGCAATTTTAATGTCAATCAGTAGATAGCCTTAAATAAAACGACTTAATATGTAAGTGATACAATTACTAAAACCCCTACAACAGATTCGTATAGTAATAGAAGCATAGATATAGGTATAAAAATAAGTACAGTTTGTAATATGTGCATTGTGCAATTCTAATTTTATTGCTGTTAGAGTTCAAAAAAATTAATTTCTTAACTTAAATTTTAGGGGGGGGGACTGCTCCTTTTGCCCCTACTTCTCGCGTCCTTGTTAAAAATTAGATTTGCGTGCATCATCAATAGAAACCAGAATGTGTCGTACTTTTGTTTAAATATATATATTATAACTTATTCGGCAATTTCCATAAATTCTAAACCGGCTTTACACGGAGGAATTTCTACAGACTGCCAAAACTGAACTAGTAATAATATAATATTGAAAATACATTCGTCAGAGCTTCAACTTAGCATACTAGTAATCGACATTTGTAATCGAAGAAGGCAGTTTTGCTTTGATTCCTTTTTTGACATAATATATAATTTATTTGTTTTAACATTAATTTTGTGATAATTTGTTGTAGATAAGCTAAATACTAAATTGCATAACAGAAGATTCTTTGCAAGAAATATTAATATCATCAAATCAATACAATTATTTCTGAATAAACTGCTGTAGCTAAAATAGAGCATGCAGCCTATTACAAATTTGCATTTATGAATAAGTGAATAAATTCTCAATTACATCTGTCACATTTATCCGAGGCAAATTCCAATACGAGGTTGTTAGTAGTAGAGTACAAGCGTTCGATTTTTTGCGTGGTTGATTGCCTTCTCTGCACCAGAATCGTTGAAAGATAAGAGATTTTAAGTGCTAATTAAAATATGTAGTAAAAGGAGAAATTTAATTAAATTTTGTAAATTATCATATATATATATATATATCTCCTCAACAAATAAGGCTGCTGCCTTAATTTAATGAAAAACAATTTTTTTAAAAATCCATTAATGGAAATGAAAAATTGCTTACCATTTTTGAAGATAAAACAAAAATCATTACTTTCATTGTTTTTATATATCGAATTCTTCAAATATTTGTGAAGTGTATCATTCAATTGACCGTTGTCCTTTAGGTTTGCATACTGAAACTCTATAAATGATAAAAATCTATTAAAAAGTGAGTATCCATGGCAATTATTTCCCTGTTTCACATGCATAGTAGCTGCGTTGTGCAATGTTGAACCATCAAATTGAATATTGCTACAACTAAGCATAGTGATAGTTGGCACTTTTTTTCTCCCAACCAAATCCCAAACCTTCAAAATTTATCTTAGATCTTCCAAATTTATTATTTAATAAACATTTGTACTCATTTTTCTAAGGAAAGTGTCCATCAAATAATAAATTTGAAAAATTTGAGATAAAGTTGGAATGATTGAGATTTGTTATTGTGAAAAATAGTAGCAACCCACTTTTGATAGAATTTACATTAATTCACATGTTTTGCTTGGTCACTGAGCATTGATATCAAAAATAACTTGTGTTTCGATAAGCTGACCTGACAGACAACTAGCTTTGCTTGTAATAAAAAAATAACACTGAAAAGTGTAATGGATTAATAATTCAACTTGATTATTTAAGGAAAGACAACATAATAAAGTTATACAATACTTGCAATAATGGCCATTAATAGTGTCCGGAAAAATTAGTGGCTTTTTGAAAACGTAAAATCCATTAATGGCAATTAATTTTTTTTCTCAGTTTGAAGTCGCAATTAGAATCCTTGTTGTGATGTTATCAGCTACTTTAATCTCATTAATGTTTCTTGTAGATTCTGCTACACCAATTATTTGAATTTTTGCTTGTATTCCGATGAACCTTCAGTTTTGCTTCCACTTGTAGCAGCAGATGATGATCTTCCTTGTTTCTTGCTCACATCCATGATGATCTTCCTTGTTTCTTGCTCACATCCTGCAGTGTCTTGTTATTGATAGAAGAATAAGTACCTTTAGAAGTGAGGGATTATCACTTTTTCCAGGACAATATAGCAATATACGTAAGAATAATAGTCATTCGCTTTGCATAAGGGGTTCCTAAGATATTTTACAACGGTAAAAATATTATGCTATTTATATGAGATGTCAGTTGTATATTGAAGGGATCGATGATAAAACAACGATTTAAATTCTATTAGTGATTTCTTACATTAATTTGTTATCTAGATCTAGTTAACAATAAAAGAAAAATTGAATAATTCATTTAATTGAAGAAGTGTGTTTAAACTTGTTCGAAACAGACCATGTCATCTTCTGCCAAACTCATGTCATCTTCTGCCAAACTTGGAGAGATTAATAGAATTTGTATTTGCACTAAGTTTACTCCTATTGAATTTCATATTAGTTGGACGTGTAATTTAATAATGCATGCACATGTAAGTATTAAATTAGAAACAATCTCATTGTGAATATACTAAATTTACTTGAGCATTCTTTTTGGGGAATATTTTTTTTTGAAAATAATTTACCTTAGGCTTTAGATTACAAATTCGTTTTTGTTTAATTTTATTCGGATGAATAGCACACCTGCTAAACAGAATTGAAAGGGCAGGCAAAATATTTTCGATAAATTGAACAATTATTTATAAATGCTTTGCAAAAAATTAAATCAATGTACATATATTAATAAAAATTTATACTAGAATTGCACTATGGTTGTTCTTTTTTAAAAATGTTAATTACATCATGCTTATAAATACAGATATTCAAAAAATATTTTTTTGCTTAAAAACACATTTCAACATGTACTTCGAGTCATGAATTGCCAAAATATACTTAATAATGCATACATCCACTTATTGAAAATTAAATTGCAGGCTTTATTTGTTTTTGATAAACTATTTTGAAAATTAATTACCTCCACATTAAGTTTACTAAATATAACAATGTACGTTCACTATTTACTAGCCTAAGTTAGTAATAGCTCTCTATATAAACATAGCCTCGAAGTTTTTATAAATTCTGTTTTCTATATAATTACATTAGAGGATAGGGTAAACATAATCTCAAGATAAGCTAAATTTTAAATTTAAGGCAATATCAATCACCAATTTATTAAAATTCATATTTTTATAGTAGTATTTTCAATGCTTGCAAATAAAC
>CABFPE010000256.1:256965-279010 GCA_900660155.1 Hofstenia miamia
GATAAACTATTTTGAAAATTAATTACCTCCACATTAAGTTTACTAAATATAACAATGTACGTTCACTATTTACTAGCCTAAGTTAGTAATAGCTCTCTATATAAACATAGCCTCGAAGTTTTTATAAATTCTGTTTTCTATATAATTACATTAGAGGATAGGGTAAACATAATCTCAAGATAAGCTAAATTTTAAATTTAAGGCAATATCAATCACCAATTTATTAAAATTCATATTTTTATAGTAGTATTTTCAATGCTTGCAAATAAACTCTTATATAGCTCATTATTGGTTTACTCAAAATCATTAAAGAATTTTATTTCAATATTATATATATATATATATATATATATATATATTATAATATACGAATTTGCAAATTTGAAAATCCTCAATTAATACATTTCTTTTGACACTTTTAGTTTTGCACTAATTTAAGATTTAATAACTTTTGATATACTTTAGTTTTCTGGATGGATTTTTATGTGCTGGTGATTTGGTCTGTGGTCTTACTTGTTGTCTTGTGGTTGGGTGTTATGAAAATCTTAGCTTTATTGATTAAATATTTCACTTTTGGTAAAGTTGTTATTCATGGATTTTCATTGACTTCCGCTAAAACTATAACCATTTCTGTCAAAGGTTTGGAAATATTCATAACAGATTTGAAGTTGTCTTGGCAAAACTCAAGGCTAAAAATTACGTCTACCTCAATAGATATCAAAAGAGTTCACACGTCAAGCACAAAATCTAAATCAAATTCATTTAATTTGTTGAAATTCCGGTATTTTCAGTATGCCAATATTGAAATAAATCAGTTTACCTATCTAATCAATGATGATGCTATTCTTGTTGGTGAGAACTTCAAATTCATTGTGATTAACAATCAATTCG
Source organism: Hofstenia miamia (assembly GCA_900660155.1). Lineage (NCBI taxonomy): Eukaryota > Metazoa > Xenacoelomorpha > Acoela > Hofsteniidae > Hofstenia > Hofstenia miamia. Next base: position 257,857 of record CABFPE010000256.1, read on the forward strand.
AATTTAGCTGCACCATTAGTAATTTCAAGTACACTTCTAGCATCAAAGCATTTCCATATCCAATCCTGCTGCACTACAATCTCTCCTTGCTTGTATGCATTACTTTGCAACTTAGTGAGAATGCGTGCACTTTTCTATCATGTAAGATTCCTAAGATTAGTTGTGCGATAAATGCTAGGAAAGATTACAATTTCTTGACGCAAGATGTACCCTCTAGTACTGAACTGCCTCCGGTTTTACCAAAGTTCTTTTCTTCGATATCTGAATTGTCATCTGCATTGCCATCCAATGCTGTATTTCGTGTTGAAGAAATTATTTTACAAATCGATCCTCCTTTTTGTTTTCCTCCAATATTTTGTTCTCTGAATAAATTCGCTCTTTCGTTTCAAAAGGATTCCATTGTTAATTTAGGGGTAACAATCCCGGTTATTTCCTGCAGAAGTTTTCAGAGTAATTATAGATTACTTTCTTTAAATCTAAATGTAGTTTCATTAGAAATCCTTGATTGCTTTTCAGATCACCCCAGGTGGAATTTTTCAGTTTCAAATATTGACATGTACCTAGCATTGCATTTCATGTTAAGACAAATTGCGGATAATGAAAAGTTTGAGGATACATCCATAGAACTATTTGTTAGAGCATTGATGGTGAAATCACTCATAAACTGCAGTAAAGGAAAGTCCACACTAAGATCGCGTCTTGAAGAATGCGATGGATTTTTCAATAAAAATAATGAACATTTAAAGTTTTTGGAATGTTTCCAATTTATTGTTCATAACGAGAAAACAATAAACAATAATAAAATGCAGAATAAGTACATATACTTTACACGTAAGTGTAATGTATTTGCTACACCATTTCTTGGTACTACATTTGCAGCAATATTGTTGTTTTTAAAGACATTGGATATCAGGAAAACCAAAAGCAGCTCTTCCAAGTTGAGTACTTCAATTGTTTTTGAAGTGAAGCAGATGGATGCTCGTCTCATTTTACCAAGCGATGGTTTAATACAATCGTTGTTTCAAAGTCTTAAGCTTTCTTTCCACGAACAGCTAGACATTAGTTGTCTTTCACTGAAGTCATATCTATCATATGGCAGTGGTTCTTTGTTTCCATTGATTTGTTTTTCGTATTTATCGTTGTCTTTTATTAATAGAATACTTAAAGTGTGTAGACTGCAGCGATTATGCATTTCATGGTCACCGAATGCACACATGACTATATTTGAGCTGCTAAAAATTGTTAGCAGTCATGGAACTACTAGTAGATTTAAATTACCCAGAAAAAAATTGGCATACCGTTTGGATGACATGTTGTCTTCCATCAACAATTTTGATTTTTGTTGTGATTTGTTGCATTGTCATGTGTTTACCTCAAGATCAACAAGCAATTCGGTTTTCATTCATGAGCTCATGCTCTCATTTATTGATAAACAGGCTAAAATAAATTTAGAAAAACTTTTAGTCTTTTTCGATGAGCACTGCATTATAAAATGTGGGTGTATTGATGCACTCTATGAATGTATATCCATATCAGATTGTAAAACAAGAAGAATTTTTCAAAATATATCACCAAGAAATCATCAATTAAAGATATCAGCTAATAAATTTGCCATAACATTTCCTTTTGGTTATGATTTCTATGTAAACTATACAGAAATCGTTTCGGTAAGAAAGTGGCTAAAAGAATTGCATTCTAGCATTGATAATGATGAAAATGCCAAATTATATTCAACTTGGCCAGATTTCTTATTTAATTTCGGAAAGTTTTCAATTGAATTCCAAGATGATCCCTTTGAAGTCAAAATGTCAAGAAATTATTTTCTCATGAGAGATGAGTACTTTGAGATTGAAAAGCGTCATAAGCTTCTTGAGAATTGGCGGTTAGAAAAACAGAGGCATATGAAGTACAGTAGTCATTCCAGTACATTCTATGATACAATAAATGATATTTTCAATCGGAAGAATGGCGAGATATATATTAGTAGATGGAAAGACGTTTATGACAAATCTTCTTCGTATGAAGCAGTGATGACAATAACATTTCACGATATGAAGTTATTCTCTTTTACAGATGAAGCTTTTCTAGGACATGATAACTTAAAAGCTCAGTTAAAGCTTCTGGATCCTATATCTCCCCTTCCAGAGTCATTTAATTTTAATACTGCTTTTTGCAGAATGTTTCATATTTATGCAACAAGTTTCACTGTGGGTTTGCGGAATTATCCAGATGCAATGTTACATTTAGAAAACCCTAAGCTTTTTGGAAAGTTTATGCTAGCAAGTATTCTACCCCCAGTGGTTCCCACCCCGTTTCAATTTGATGTAGGACATCCTTTCAAACCAGTGACATTAAAAAGAATACAGACTCATCTGAAGGCCTACTATGACTTTAATCTTGTCTCAAAGCATTTTAATTATACCTTTGGGCAAAATCGAGATGCTGCATTTACCTGTGTAAATCAAGCAATTTCTAAAATTAATAAACCATCGAGTGACCCCGGGCCACCATTACCATTCTGGGATAAATATCGTTACATTTTACATGGAAGACTTCAAGCAGCTTGTGAGGAAACGGATCTAGTTTGGTTGACCAGCTTTGATCCTTATAACACTACCGATAAATTGATGTTAAAATGGAATTCATTTTTCTTTGAATGGCATCATGGTCGCTTTTTATTAAAAGGAGATTTGATTGTTTCAATATCACCGTCAGAGCTGCCAAAAGATGAAGCATTCATGACTGCCTATCGAACTAATTTGACTTTTCAGTTCACTTACCAATGCAAAGGCAATTCTGACGATCATCATGCAGTGATACCTGCCCATCGCAGTGCTCGCAGTGAAGATTGGTTAGACACTTACAATAGATTCCGCTCTAAGTCCTTTGATCTAAAAATCCATTTAAAAATCAAACCATTTAAATTAGAAAGTGACACAATTGTAGTTCCTTTAATAAAAATGTATGGCTCTACACTAGCATGGCTTGAACAATTCCGTGCACTACTAAGACATACTTGCCGTCCTGTTCGTCGTGGAGTAATTTGGAAGAATGTAAAGCCAAGAAAAAAGTCATTTGGCAGACATTATAGAAAGCTAAGCTTAAGCATTGATATCCCACATATTATGACCGAATATCAACAATCAATTACATGTCGTAGAGCTGTACAATTTCGTATTCATGGTAACAGTTCCATACGATCAGAATTTAATCTTAAACTGACTGTTCTTGATGATGGCCTTAAAAGACGACCATCTACTCAATGGGACGTACGTACAACTCATGTGTGTTTCGCTCCAAGTGATATTTTTCTATTTCCAGACGAGGCCGAAATTGGTCAGAATCATTTACATTTAGTTAGCATAACAAAATTAGAATACTCCCGCTCTCGCGACGGTTTGCAAACGATAACTGTTAATAGTCTGTTGGCAAGCCTCTGCCCTCGAATACGTTCAGTTTTATTACTACTATACGATGATTTTCTGAAAAATCGCCGATTTCGAGTAAACTTGACAACTAAGGTATTACAGCGAATAAAAATTTGTCCAATAGAGCCAGAAATTCCTTTAAACAATCAAGATACAACCTTAGAAATGCGGCATATCAACCAGCTATTGGGTAGTGATGGATCTGCCATGCATGTCACCGCAGATTTTAAGGAACAACCAATTGTTGACGAAGAAATAGGCGAAATCAAGTTGCAAATCCAACTAGAGTGTGCACAAATTACGCTACAGGGTAATGAAAGTATTGGTGCAATTTTAGTAACTTCCCGGATTGTTGAACTTAAAAGATTTCACTATTCTCCTCGATGGTATTGTGATAAATTGTACACTAAGACATCAACCAATTTGTCTTTATCGCAAGTGCAGTGTTTTGCCAGCTCCGTCAGTAACGCTAATCTTTGGCTGCCAAAAAGCATTGTTTCCAAAAAAGGGTCATTCGATATTAAAGAATGCTTATCTTTGGAAGAAGTTGTGAGACCATCTAGTAGTGAACTTGGTGGGTCCGTTCAGAGTGATGATGGTACTGTTAGTTTAGTGCGGATCATGTCCTCGCCTGCTATTGTTGTGACTATGTCATCTCATTCAACCTTTGCTGAAAGTAATGATGCAATACCCCATCAAAAATTACCAGAAATTTCAAAACGGCCAGTTGCGGCAGAGCTTATATATGAGCAAACCTCTGTTGCGCTTGCAACAAACGCATCACAGACTAGATTATTAGGGGACGTCGTTGCTTCATTACTAAGATGGCATCAACCACGAACACATACAACCATCTTGGGCTCTCGTGAAGATGTCGCACGTTGTCAGACTCGTGTACGAAGTCTTTTATCTTCGCTTCAAAATCTACGGAGAGAATTAAGTATTGCCAATCGTATTAAGAGAAACAACTGCGATAACCTTGAAGTTACAAAAACAAATCAAATTTTGGATCATCAATTAAAACAAACTGAAGAACGATTAAATACGTGCGTTGATCGCTTAAATGCTCTCGTACTAGGTTGGAGGGAGCAGCAATTGCGAGAGATGGTTTCAGTTGTTAAGCCTGCCAAGCCAATACCTGTTAGCCATGCAGTTATTAAACTTGAGCGTGTCATATGGCAATTGCTGATGGATGATTTAACATTTGCAAAGGCTGAATTGAAAGACGTGCATTATGCAAGAGAAGCAACTCAGGTTTGATTAATTTTGTAGATATAATTCCTTTATTAAAGATTGTACATCTATATACTAATTGTCAAACACCTTGTTGTTCTAGCATTTTATAGAGTTTGATCTTGCATTGTATTTGAATCAGTTGATAAAGCAGTCTTGAATTTTTGTAGCGCTTTTAAGTTTCAATTTTTCATGTATAGATAGCTCAAGAGATCATTTTTTAGGATGGGTGCGCTGAACACTCCTTAGATGTTCTCTTTGCCCATTTATCCAATTTACTTCCCAATGATTATTTCAAGGACTGCATCAAACCAACTTTTGAGAGTGAAGATGTATTGTTACGGATTTTCATCAAAATCAGACCGCCAGTTGGCGGAATCGTTGTGCATGAAATCGTTCAGGTACCTTTGCCTATCTGTGTAATCTATATTTCGTGGTCTTTGCTACTTTAAGCTTAATGACATTGTTTGACCTTTGATAATGTTGTCTCCTATAATTTATTTTAAAAATTTTAAGAGAAATTGGACAAGCTAAGTTACTTTTTAAGGTATGAACCTTGAGCATGATTTGTGATTTTTGGAGAATGGCTACTGACAGTATTATACCTTGTACATTTTAGGTTTTGGTTCAAAATGTTATTGTGGATTGCAGATTTTGGATACATTAATTTCCAATGCTACCAACTTTAGGACACACTTATACATGTAAATCTCTGATTCCCAAACTTTTTTGTCAAATCCTCACCTAAATCACATCTAACATCCTGATTGCCTCCAAATATATAAAAGTTTTATACAAAAGAAAACATGAATAAGGAGGTTAAAAACCCACTCCAACTTAGTTGAAAATTTGAATAAACACGTCCCGTCGAGCTCAGTTGCGAATCAATGACATAAATATTTAGAATTAATTCTAAATGAATTTTTAGTCAATGAAATTAATAAGCGGATTATGTAAAAAATGCTAATTTAATTTACATACCTAATTAGTAGAATAATATATAATAATTTAATCTCATTAATATTTTTGTATTTTAAGTATGCATATATGATATATATATATATACATATATATATATATAATAATTATTATTATGATCTATACATTCAATAAAGCCGAAGCCATGCTTAAATTCATAATTTCTGAAATCACTTATGCATTAAATCGCGTAGCCCCTGGTAAAAATCCAGGTAATTAACACCAAATCAGGTCCCGCGGTTAATCAACCGCGTGACTCCGACTTAATTAAGCGGCAGGTCGCCATGAAGAATCGGCTGTTTGAGATTGCAAAATCCGACCCAATTAAGATTAATCGGACAAACTATGATAACGCCAAGAAATTAATCACAAAATACCGCATATCCGCTTTTGAGTCTAGGACTAGACTATACTTCAAACAGCTGGATAAATCTAGCCAGAAATGGAATTTTTTGAATAAAAGTATTGGAAAAACTAAAGCTGTGAACGTTGAAGAAATTAAGTACGATAATAAGATATATAAGAATAAGAAAGATATTGCAATTATTTTCAACAAAACTTTTGAAAAAATGGGTAAATTTAACTTTGAGAGTGAAACTAACAATAGCCAACCGATAAAAATTGTGAAAAGGGTAAATTCTGAATTTACTTTTAGTTTAATATCATACTATGATTTGAAACAAGCGGTAAAAAATCTTGATAGTAATAAATCGTGTGGCTCTAGCCATTTGCCATACTGGGTAATTAAAAACTATTTTGGCATTTTTGGACAATATCTTCTTGTAGCATTTAATCAATGCATTATCGAGAATAACTTTCCTGTTATCTTAAAAAATTCTGATATCTCACCTGTTTATAAAAAAGGAGATCCTTCCAACCCAAACAATTATCGACCCATCAGTATTACACATCCCTTTGCTAAAATCTTTGAGAAGCTCTTAGCTAAGCAAATTTACGCTTTTCTCAATAATAATAGTATTCTATCAGATAACCAATTTGGATTTAGGCCTAAGTATAGTACAACCGACGCAATGTTATCTATTACAGAAAAAATTAAATCAAATCTGAATAACAATTTGTCGACATCTATTGCCATATTGGATCTTAGTAAAGCTTTTAATTCAATGAATTTTAATATTTTAGAAAGCAAATTAGAAAATCAAGGTTTCAGTNACATGCTATACTCACTAATTTAAACTCAGACTCATTGATTGTTAGGGTCGTTTTCAAAGGTTGACTATGTCTAGAAGTTGAATCAGAGTCATTATTGTACAAGCAGAAATATTTAGAATTTAAGTCAACATTACAAATTTCATTTTCAATATATTGAGACCTTTGCATTTCTGCTACATGTACGCATGGCAATCCACTGAGTAAATAACCAAAATTGCTGAATGCATTAAGGTTTCTTGTGGAATTAAATGCATGCGTTTCTAACCGGTTTCGTAATTGTCTTGTACTAATATTTGGAATTCTGCATAAGCGGGATCTTATTTTACTATTTGAATAAATGTATATCAGCATGCAATGAACCCAAGAGTCTAGAAAGTTTACCTGATTTTGATCCATGTGAATAATTTCATTAAGATAAAAACAAACTATAAACGAATGTATAAAAAATACTAGTGAAAACTTCGGTAAATGTTTAATAGCAAAAGGGATTTTCCCGAAGCCAGAGTGCAAAAATAAGCTTAAGCTTTGAACAGGAAAATTGAGTTTCAATCTATTTTCATTATTATTTTGCGGTTGGTTGTTACCTTGCAATACTCTTGCATCAACAGATATTTCAGCTTTGGTTTGATTAACTGAAACATTTACAGCATCTACAAGAGGAATAAATGATGCAGGCTCTAAGCAATTCTTGACTTTTTCTTCATCAGTTTTAACAGATCGAATTGAACTGATGGTATCATTTTTTAAATTCTCAATATACTCCTGTACTTCTTCACCTTGATTTAATACACAGTCTGGTCTGTTTTTTGCTATTAAATGCTCCGATTTCCACATCAGCAAAGATTTCTTATTATCAAGTTTAGGTTCTGTCGACAACGAAAATGAGCTCACCCCAGTTGAACCGCCCCTTTCTTCTAAAAGCNATATATATATATATAATAATTATTATTATGATCTATACATTCAATAAAGCCGAAGCCATGCTTAAATTCATAATTTCTGAAATCACTTATGCATTAAATCGCGTAGCCCCTGGTAAAAATCCAGGTAATTAACACCAAATCAGGTCCCGCGGTTAATCAACCGCGTGACTCCGACTTAATTAAGCGGCAGGTCGCCATGAAGAATCGGCTGTTTGAGATTGCAAAATCCGACCCAATTAAGATTAATCGGACAAACTATGATAACGCCAAGAAATTAATCACAAAATACCGCATATCCGCTTTTGAGTCTAGGACTAGACTATACTTCAAACAGCTGGATAAATCTAGCCAGAAATGGAATTTTTTGAATAAAAGTATTGGAAAAACTAAAGCTGTGAACGTTGAAGAAATTAAGTACGATAATAAGATATATAAGAATAAGAAAGATATTGCAATTATTTTCAACAAAACTTTTGAAAAAATGGGCAAATTTAACTTTGAGCGTGAAACTAACAATATCCAACCGATAAAAATTGTGAAAAGGGTCAATTCTGAATTTACTTTTAGTTTAATATCATACTCTGATTTGAAACAAGCGGTAAAAAATCTTGATAGTAATAAATCGTGTGGCTCTAGCCATTTGCCATACTTGGTAATTAAATACTATTTGGACATTTTTGGACAATATCTTCTTGTAGCATTTAATCAATGCATTATCGAGAATAACTTCCCTATTATCTTAAAAATTCTGATATCTCACTTGTTTATAAAAAGGAGATCCTTCCAACCCAAACAATTATCGACCCATCAGTATTACACATCCCTTTGCTAAAATCTTTGAGAAGCTNTATATATATATATATATATATATCAATTTTTCTAATCGCCTTTGAATTTAGGTTGACGTTCGACCTTTAACAATCCAGTTAACAAACAAATTCTGGGCTGCTATGAAGCGATTCATTTTCCCTCCAGATTTTAAACATGAAATTGGTTCTGAATCAGATGCGTTAAGCGAAGATGTCTCAGTGAAAGAGCTGAGAATTCCCAAGAAGAAGTCTGTTCGATCCAATAAAGCCTTACCTAAAACCAACATGTTTGTCATGGTACACATATCCCAATTCCCTCTGGTTGTGTCTTATAAGGGCAGTAAAAACATCAATTTTAAGGTAAATTTTCAATTAGTAACAGATATTTATATTTTTAATTAAAGATTTTTAAATATTTTGTTGTCTGTCAAGGTTTAATACGGCGAAAATATAATTAATACCGTTAATGTCAACGAATAATACAAATGTTTATAGTTGATGCGTATTTTCAATTTTAATGCACAATGTAATTAACAATGCAGAGCAAAATTTAAATTTCTAAAAAAACAATAATTTGTTTTACAAAGTAATTATAGATTGCTAAAAGACGCTATCCCAAATGTAAAGATTGTAAACGTTTTGAAAATTATCGTTGTTTTAATTAGGTTTTCTTAAACTATTGCCTGAATTTGAAGTGATTTGAAATATAATGTATAAGAGTTAAAGCAGATTTATTGTTAATATGTATATAAAGTCTACAAACTAACACATGACAAAAATACTTTCAAAACTATTTACATATGCATTACTAAGTTTTAAAAATAATTCGACCATGCATTGAATTTATTATCTATGACCAATAATTTTTTTTATTCAATAAAATTTGTTTGATATTTTTCTTGAAGTGCTTATAATTTTTCTCACATTTTATATCTGAAGGAAAATGCATCTTGACGATTATTGACACTCAAAAGTGTTTTATTCCTTTTATTGATTGTAATAATTATTGAGAAAACTTAATGAACTTAATTCATTAATAAATTTATGAATCGTACATAGAGATTGATACTGAATGAAGTATCTCGGGGCTAAAATATCATATGATGATCTTAATTGCGTAATAGACTCATGCTTTTCAATATAATTCAGTGTTCTAAATGACCAGTTAAAAATTTTTTAGTACTGAACGTTTTTGCGATATTATATTATTCCACCACGTGCGGATTCTCCATTCGTCTCTTTTCACATTGTCTGTAATCAAGAGTCTCATCTTGCTCTCATGGATCCTGAAGTGTGGTCAGATGGCCTCTTGATCCGATACTACCGTCTTTCTGATGCTGAGCGGAAATCTTTTGGCCTTCGTCCCCGTCGTCGTGATGCTGCTGGTCGTGATTGACTACCTGCACCTCCTAGCTTGGATCTCACTCCTAATCCCAACTCTGGTTTCTCTTTTTTGCTCGCCAATGCTCGCAGTCTTGTCTCATTAAAACGTCGTCTCAATTTTAACAACTACTTCTTACAGTCTCCTGTTGACTTCATTTTCATTACTGAAACCTGGCTTGATCCTTCTCTTGCTGACAGTGTTGTTTTTCCTAACTCCGCACTTAAAGTTCTCTGCCGTATGGATCGCTCTAGTGGTCGTCATGGTGGTGTTTGGATTGCCTCCCATCGCCCTATCCTTGACATCCACCATCTCTCCTTTAAGTCGTTTTCCCCTTGATATCTGTTGCGGATGTGCTGTTTTTCTCAGTGATCATATTGTTTCTCTTCTCTGTATTTACAACCCTCCTTCCAGCAGTCCTTTTCGTATTCCCCTTCCTGATTTTTCATCCGTGCTTGAGTACTTTCACGATCAGTCTATCACTCTCTCTCGTCAACTTGGATTTCACACTCCTCCTCATCTCCTCATCTGTGGTGGCGTCAACCTCCCTAATGTTTGTTAGAATGGACTTGACTCTAACGACGCCTATAAATCCGCTGTTCTGGATCTTTTTGCTTCCTGCTCTCTTGAAAAACTGGTATTTTCTCCTACTTCCCGCTCCTCCCTCCTTGTCTTGGTTTTGTGCTCTCACCCTGATCGTATTTTTGACACCTCTGTGATCCCTGTTCCGGTCGAACTGTCTGATCACTCATTTGTTCACTTCAGCCTGTTTGTCAATTCTATTACCCCATCTGCTTGTCCTGCCACTCCTCAATATGCTCGATCTAACAGTGACTTTGTATTTATAAATGCTGCTCTCTCTTCTTCATTTCCCATTTTTAATGACTCTTTCTCCGCTGATGACTGGTACACCTTCCTTCACCAAGTTATTTCATCCTTTGTTCCTCATCGTCGGGAAAAGCGTATTTCTCTCTCTTTCTATTTCTCATCCCTTACTGTACACTCTTTGAATAAGCTCGAATCTTTCAAATGCCGTTACAGTCCTTCCGATTCTTCGAAACTCTCTTCTCTCACCGAATACGTCATCAACTTCATGGAACTTGACAAAATCTCTCTGTTGTCCAGCTTCTTATCTGGATCTCTTCAAGACTCTTAAGCTTTCTTGCGTTCCCTGCATTCCAAACCTGACCTCCCCAGCTTGCATTGGAACCATCTTTCTGCTCTCTCAGATCTATTCAATGCCAATGAGAAGATAGACAAGTATAGAGAGTTGGCAGAGGAAATAGAAAGCCTGTGGAAGTTAAAGAAGGTCGAAGTAGTCCCAGTAGTAGTAGGAGCACTAGGAGCAGTGAGTACTGAGGAAAGCTCTCAGACTCCCTGGGAACTGGTGAGTTCCCCGAGCTGAGAGGAATACCAGCATGAAGCTGTGCGCGAAGTAAGAGATAATAATAATAAAAATAATAATAATAGTGGGCCCCAGTGGCCAAGGGGTAGAACGCGAAACTGGGACCGCGAATACCCGGGTTCGAGCCCCGCCCCGACCCTTTCCTAATATGAAAGTGACAACGAAAGAAAAGGCCCTCAGTTCCCGGAAGGCATTAAATGGTCAGAGGGTGCGAAGAATGTCCGGTCAGGCGGACTCCCCAATCAAGAGTGTGGAATCGAGAAGTGGTAGATCCACACAGACCAATGGACGATGGCATAAATGGACAGATGAGCAGAACAGAACAGCACTGGAGTGTTACAGAAAAAGCAGACCAGATGAGAGGGGTTACAGGAAGAGAATGTGGGGGAATGGAGGAAGGTATGAACGGGATTAGAAGTTACAGAGTAGAGGCATGCAGGACAAGTGCGAAAGTTACAGTTGGATGAGAGTAGGGGGAAAAAGAGTTGAACAGGCTAAGCAAAGGGAAGGTGAAGTGGCGGAAACAGCAGAGCCAGTAGACGCAGAAACTGCAGCAGCAATAAAGGAAAAGATGAAGAAAGAAATATGTTAGAGAACTAGGTTGCATTTCCGAGAGGAGTTAAGAAAAGCAAGCTAGCAGTAGAGACAGCTAAGGTCAATAAAGTGTTGGAGAGGATAGATGCTAGGAGTGTCACAGAAGTAAATAGCTTAGTGTATGCAGGTGCTGAAGAATGTAGGCATTGACATGAAAAAGAAAAGACGACAAGAAGATAAGAGAGACAGAAAGCCAGCATGGGAGAGAAGAATTGAGAATAAAGTGGCAAACATTAGGCAGCAAATAGGGAAGATCAGGACAAGTAAGACAGTACAGAACAAGTGCAGGGTAGGTAAGGGCAAGACTATAGAAACTGCAAGAGAAGAGCTTAAGCAGAGATTAGTACCAGAAGCTGAGAAACTGAGAAAATATATGGCAAGGGCAAAGCAGGCAAGAGATAATATGAAGTTTGAGACCCAAGAAGGAAGATTCTACAAAGAAAGGGCTACAGCTAGAGAAGGCGAGGACGCAGTAAGTTTCTGGGAGAATATATGAGGAAGTGTGGGACCAGAAGGAATTCTGGCAAGAAGAAGAATTAGTCACAACTGCAAGGCTGAAATAGGCTCTAACGAAGATGAAGAACTGGAAGGCGCCAGACAGAGATGAGTGAAGAAGTTCACAAGTGTTCATGAGAGACTAGCAGTAGATTTGAGGAGTGGATGGTAGTGGGAAGGACATTTCTGATACAGAAGGACCCAAAGAAAGGTAGTGAGGTAAACAACTTCAGGCCAATAACATGTCTGCCAACAACTTGGAAATTGCTAACTTCTGTTATTTCAAGTAGGCTGGTATATTACTTAGAACAGAACAGGTTGATACCAGAGGAGCAGTGGGGATAAGATTGAGGAAGTCAAAGAGGGGTACAAGTACTTAGGTGTGATAGAGAAAGGTAGAACTGATCATGATGAAATGAGAAAGAGGTTAAGAAAAGAATACAAGAGGAGAGTAAGGAAGGTACTGCAGAAGCCAGTATTGAATGGGCAGAATAGTATAGAAGCAATTAATACATGGGCAATACCAGTGTTGAGATATTCGGCAGGAATAGTGAGGTGGAACAAGAATGAACTAAGGAATTAGATAGGGAGACAAGGAAGATACTAGCAGCAGAGAGAGCATTCAACTTAAATGGAGATGTAAATAGACTGTACATTGCAATGCATAAGGGAGGGAAAGGACTGCTAAGTGTAGAGGAAACTGTAGAAGCAGAAGCATTAGGGCTAAAGGAATATGTAGAAGAGCAACCTAAGGGGTCCGTGCTGGAGGTTAAGGAAGATAAGAACTGAGAGTGAAGAAAAGAAGGTATACCAGAGTAGGATGGAATCAGAGAGACAAACAAGGTATAGGCAGAAGGTGATGCATGGAGAATACTGGAGGAGCACAGAAATGTGTGACAGAGAAGAGAGCAACAAGTGGTTAAAGAAGGCAGGACTAAAAAGAGAAACAGAAGCACTGATAATGGTAGCACAGGAGCAAACAATAAGAACAAACTGGGTGAAGAAACATATAGACAGAAGAGTAGAAGTAAGTGATAAGTGTAGGCTATGTAAGAAAGAGGCTGAGACAGTAGATCATCTGACAGCAGGGTGTGAGAAGTTGGCACAGAATGAGTATAAGTTCAGGCATGACAAGGTGGGAAGAATGGTACATTGGAGTTTGAACAGGCAGCATGGGTTAGAAGCAGGAGACAAGTGGTATGAGCACAAGCCACAGGGCGTCATAGAAAATGAGAAGGTTAAGATACTGTGGGACTTCAACATACAGACGAGCAAAGTGATAGAAGCACGGAGGCCAGACATAGTAGTGGTAGACAAAGAGAAAAGATTAGGAACAGTGATAGACATAGCAGTACCAAAGGACAGAAATGTAGAAAGCAAGGAGAAAGAGAAGATAGACAAGTACAGAGAGTTAGCAGAGGAAATAGAAAGGCTGTGGAAGTTAAAGAAAGTTGAAGTAGTCCCGGTAGTAGTAGGAGCACTAGGAGCAGTGAGTAAGAAGCATACGAGATACTTGGAGGAGTTGGGAGTACCAAAGTGGGGAGGAGCAGTAGCACAGAAGGCAGCATTGTTAGGAACAGCTAGAGTCCTGAGGAAAGCTCTCAGACTCCCTGGGAACTGGTTAGTTCTACGAGCTGAGAGGGATACCAGCATAAAGCTGTGAGAAGTAAGAATAATAATAATAATAATAATAATAATAGTAATAATGAATGACTTTATTAGCCGCTGAAGGCAAAGACTACAAAAATATAAAAACAAGTATAGTTTTACCGCAGCGAGGACAGTCACAGTAGATAAAGTAGAAGATGGAAGAGTAGGCGGAGTGGGAGAAGGGCTCAACCAAGGGGAAAGACATCAAAGATTTCTTCTGTTAGGTAAATTCCATAAAATTGTAAAAATCATTGAGAATAGCTTTAAACAAATGTTATTCAATAATGGGTCTATTATTTTTTGTCAATACTCAAGAATAATTTAAAAATAGTCCCAAATAGTTAATGCAGCCTGGTATGTATTCAGTTTTAATAATTTTAGTTTAATAAAAATGCGCTAATCTTCAAGCATATTAGATCAATTAGAAACGTGCATATTTAAGTTTTCAATTTACTTTCAAAATTTTTAATAAACATATTAAAATGGAATTTTTATGATTCAGTTTTCGTTATTACTTATCATGTTGTTGTTTAACCGCTGGAATCGTTGAAAAAATAATTTTTTTAATTCAAGAAATGATTTATTTATCTCATTCAAATCAATTGATTAAGTCAATCAACTCTTGCTTATATAATAATTTGGATAGCCAATATATTTTGGTGTTTCATTTTCTCGTCTTAGTGAATAGAGTGAACTTGGGTAATCCCATCTTTCTTCATTATGTAATTAATAATCTTGTTTCAAAATGTTTCCTATATGTATATATAAGAGTTTAACAATAAAAATTACAAGTATGTTTTCCTGGCTTTGAACGTCCTCTTAGTTTAGTAGCACACTATTAGATCTCCTTTAGGACATCAACGAAGCCCGCATCACCATATCTGACTTCAGAATAGTAAATAAGACTTTGTCATGGCCAGATGTTCTCACTCAGTTTAAGCGACATGCTGGAAAGCAGGTAGTGAAGGGACTTTTCCAAGAAAAGTTCCACCTGTTGCCAAACTTACCGAATACCACACCTGGAATCGCTATTAACTCAGATGAGGAAAAGGCCAGGCTGCTTTTGAACCATGAACTCTTAACGTCATCACACTTTTCTAAAAAGAAATAGTGCCCTATAATCACTTGCCCAGCAGGTTTCCTATCAACAATAATGGCCTTTGTTATCAAATCGTTTCCTTTATTTATTGAATGGCTTGCCACTTTAAGTGACATTTGACTATGAATTAATTGTTGATTGGAAACATGCGCATTTTTACTTGGTGCTTTGAAGTCTTAGTATAGTTTTGTATTAATTTTGCAATTATTAAAAATTATTTATTTAGGGAATTCGCTTTTGATTGAATAGATCTTAAGATATCTTATCGTTACATCATTACTGTCGATGTGTCGATGCGTCAGTTAAATATATTCAATTTAAGTTAGATATTTTTGCGGTACAGGGGCGTACTCAGGATTTTCTGACGGGCGGGGACATATCAGCTACTAATAGACACTGATAAATTCATTCGTTTTTAAAATGTCTAAATTTTTTAGCAAAAATCTTTTATTTTACCTATCAAAGTCATTTCACCATGTCCACCTTTGCGTATGTCACTGTCTTGTAGAGAGGTCTTCTATTAAGTGAATGTAAACTTGATTATAGTTTTCTAAATGATTAACAGACAAGCAAAAGGCATGTCATTGATGATTGAATGCGATTTAGCTTTTATTTTTTCTTCCCCAATATGACGTTGCTATTTCTACTGGGAGATATTTTGCATCAGCGATTAATGCTATACATGAAAAGCATATAAATGCAAAACGATTACTAACCAATAACCTGCAATTGGTACGTAGAAAAATACTGCTAAATATCTGCCCTTGTCGTTTGAATTATGGTGTTTTTATTGTAATCGTTTGAATCCTGATCTTTTAATTCGATAAATAAAAATCCCACAATAAGGCTGCAATTTCTATCGTAATTTTTCAAATTCTTGTTTTTAATTGCCTTTGTTTTGCGGAAATCCCTGATCTATTTTAACTTATTTTTGCGTTTACGAACTATATTAGTGAATACAAACAGATTACAAAATGTTAAAACAAACTAACCATTTAATTCCTTAAACTATCCTACGTTAATTGTTGATATGCTATGAAGTTATGAACATTAACTTGGCGAGGAATGAAAGTCGTTTATAAAGTTTTTTCAGCTATTTGTTATTCGATATTTCAAATAGTATGTTATCTGAAATCTTAGAATGCCCTTTATTTAAAATTCCTGGAATGAAATAGGCGAGTCTTTGCAGGAGTTGAGCTTGATGTATGCGTACGCGGATTTCTTCACTATAAGTGTATATTATTGGGAATTAATACTATATGAACCCTGTTTTGTCAATTTAATATGTGCGGTATAGCAATACCCTACTACGTAACTATCCATTTTCGCTTACCTCACAACCCGCATAGTTTAGCTACTAATTTTAAATGAAGAATCAGTTACCTCAAATTCGATATTCAAATTCTGCTATTTTTCAAATAGCAATCTGTTGCAGTTGCTTGCAGGTAGAAAAATGCTGAAGGATTTGAAATTAATAGTAATGTAAATAATTAAACTAAACTAATAGTAAGTTTAGTGTTGTAGTGTATACTTTTCTATGTCAACATATTTTCTATATTTGTTGTCGGTTTAGCAAAATATGACTAGAAGACCCTTTTAAACCACTCACACTTTCACGCTTAAACGTGTGGATTGCTTCCAGCGTCTGTTACTTTTCTCTGATTTAGAATGTTAGTCTAGATCATGCTTGTTAATAACATACTCCATCGTGTGCATTCATTGAAGTACTTCTCAAATGCTTCGTCTGCTGCTTTAAAACTTACAAGTTTCAGATCAAATTCACCTCACATTCCTTCCTGCTCAAATAGACATCTTTCTACGGAAGCTCTTGGACTCATTATAATCTGCGGAGGATCCACCGTCGGTGTTATCACAGGGTAATTTTAGGCATTGAATAAATTTGAAATCTGTTAGATTTTCCATTTCTATTTTAATAAATTTTAGAATTCAGTGCATTCCAATAGTTGCGCAATATTGTTCTCGTCATAAAGCATTTAACAAGCCTCTCAAAATTAATGAATATACCTTACGACTAACATTTTTGTATGTAACGATTGCCAAATCCCTGTTTGAAATTTATTTGATCTAATTCAAACTAAAAGGCTTAATTTCCGCACTCATTAATGCATTGTGGTTTAGCTGCAATTTGTCCATGTAGTCCAGTTGTTTTTATGTAAGAGGGCTAACATGATTCATTGAATAATATTCTATGCGCTTCGAATACCCGGTAATTCAATTCGTTTAAAGATTTCTATTCCGAACGATACTTTTAATATTTATTGCGAACATAAATTCTTCACATAGTTGCAACAGGTTATAGTGCCTATTCAGTTGCTTGGACTGTTTTGGTCTGTGATATATTCAAATATGTGATAATGTAAAACGTACCTAGCATTTGTTAATAGCAGTAGAAAGTACATATCGTTAGCTGAAAGCAAAACCATTGTATCTGCAAAATCATTGTTTTTGTACTAGAGCTAAAAACGTATTCAGAGTGTGTTTATAGATCCTAAGATGATGTAATATTTATTTTTTTCCATGTTAGGGTTTCTGTGGTATTCAAAATATTCAGAAGGAAAATTTTATGCTAATCTATCCATATATGGAACTTTTGTGATAGTTGCAATGTTTTTTGATTTAATAATTGTGAAACCATTATGTTAATCAAACATATATTATGAAAAGGTTTGCAAGTTGTTATAGAACAAGATATATATTATAAAACTGTAATTATAACAAATTAATGGATTATAGTGCACATTGGTAATGATTTTAGTGTTATTCAGCTTTGAGGGTTGGCATTGCATCATAATAAGGCCGTACGCTGTTTGAATAATTTCTACCCATCAAGGTACAAAGTTTGAGTAGTTCAGCCTTTTTTTCTCTGTGGTATCCCCACACTGTTAAGCATTTTTGCTACGAAATTTCTGAAGTTTTTCAGGCCTCCTCTTTTCCTGTATGCCACTGGCTACGAACATCCAGCTCTATCAGTAGCCATGCTGACCATTACATCCTCTACTGATTTCCTGTATACAATATGGTGTGCCGTTTGAATTCCATTGAAACCATTACTACGCATGTGGCAGTTGTTAATTTCAGCGAAGTCATATAAATCAGTACCATTCAGCATTTCCACCTTATAAGGCTGTTTTCTATTGGCAGCTTCTATGACATTCACGAAGTAGGCGTAATATTTTATTTTTCATTTCTCGTTCAATAAGTCCATGAATGCCATCACACTCCATAAATGAATGCCCACTTTCAAAGAACTTTTGTTCTATCACACAGATATTCTCTGCTTCGTGAAGAAACTTGATTATCATTGTTGAGAAATACCTATTTCCATTTTGTCCGCTACAGGTGTCTGAGTAAAGAATCACATGCTTCTTCTCATTGCAATCCTGTTCTTTTAACCATCTGTATACCGCTGTTGCTCTCTCATTTGCCCCACGCCCTCCCTCAAACTCTGGCCATACATATCAAAATCTTAGCCTAGTTCGCATGTCATAAATCGTGAGTTTGTGTAAATTAAGCTTTGAAAAGTAGTAGGCTTGACCTACATCAAGCGCAGGGCAACCCAACACCTGCTGCAAGCCAAAAGCAGCCACTGCCAAGTCTTTCTCTAGCTGTCCCCTCTTTATCTCTGGTTTTCTCTTCACGTGCCATCTCTTTTCTAGCTATATGATCTTGATATGCTAAACGCCCTTCATCATTGGTTGAGTCTGTGTTTTCGTACTTAGTGTACATAGCACAAGTATCATTTGATGGTGTGTGAAATGAATATTCTTTTGTAGATGTGTTTCTTTGCTGGTTCTGATTTTCTCTATGCACATTTTGTAACATATAAGCGGTACATCATTGATAGATTGTGAACTGTCCAAAAACTCACGAGTTGTTCGGGAACGGCAATAATGGCCTGGAACTTTGGGAAACGAATTGATAGGATATCTTATGTTTTGAACTGCAGCGTCAGGTGTTTGTTTTTACAACCTCTTTGCTCTGATGAGAGACTTACATTGACTGCTGTTTCAATAGCATTTCTCACGACAATATCTCATGTGGACAGAGTGTTAAGAAAAAACCGTTTGTATACTGTGAAAAAAACTAAATCCGTAATTTTACAGATACAATGGTTTTGCTTTCAGCTACTGATATGTAGATATGCAGACTCAGAGGTAGTAAAGATATAAGGAAAATTATAACGATAGCTGTGTGATAGATAGAGAATAAGTTAACCATGTATACACTTAAAAACATTACATAAAAATGAAGTTCAGATGATTGAACAGACATTATAGAATATAATGATGATATGGTCCAAGTAGGTCGAGGTTATGATATGTTCTAAACTTTAGTCTTTTATCAGTATGTTTGTAAACTTTTGAAACGCTGTATAGATTTATGGTAGGATCAACGCTAAGCAAACGAGGAATTTCCAATGCTGAAGAAGAGGACGAAAATTCTGAAGAAGAGCAATCCGATGAAGTTGCTTCTGGTGGAACTACTCTCGCCCTTAAAGCTCTTCTCATTGGAACAGTTTTCGCCATCCTTGGAACGACTTTCGTTACAGGCGTGATTTGTTATTGCCTGGGTATATCGTCTGTTAATGATTTAGAAACACTAGTTAGAAATTGGTCTCCACGTGTGTCGAAAACTGATCAACGGGTGTCCTATGATGAATTTAAAGAAATTTTGTCTAAAAAAGACGGAAATAAAGATAATTGATAATGCTTTGAAATTTTTAGTAGAGGTTTTTTACTTGTAGAAATCAAAATCTGCTTTAAATCAAATTTTAAATGGTGGTTAGGTGATTATTATTAGTTCAATTATTGATTTAAATCAAGTACACTAATAGAGATACGAGTAGTGTATTCTAATTGTTTTGAAGTCATTGCCTTAATATTGGAATGAATTGGCAAGCTCTGAATTTATTGTTTTGCATGTTTTTTATCTTCAGTTTATTTAAAATTGATTAAATTATTGTAATTCAAAAATAGTAGTATCCAAAGGATTTCTAATATTTACTACCTTGGAAGATTGTGTGGGTAAAATTGAAACTTAGAAAAAAAATCCAATTTAAATAAAAAAATCCGATTAAATAAAAAAATCCGGTTAAATCAAAAAATCCGATTTTTTTAATTTAAATCGGATTTTTTCCCAACACTGGTGTGTCGTAATTTATTAAATCATTCATACTTGCAACTAAACAATTTCAATAGTTGATTTGCAATGCTCTGTTAAACATATCTTTCAATAAAGTGGGATAAATGCATATCTTTTCGCAATTCCTACTCGCAAATATAAGCAAACTTAAATGCAATAAATTTATTGCGTTAGAAATCCGCTAGAAATTGTGGCATAAACTAAGGTGCATTGACACTTCCAATACAAAATATAATCAGACGTATATTTTAAATCATTTCTTTTGTTGTTGTAACCAATTGATCGTGCTTGAGTAATTTTTTTAACAAACTTCTTTTCAATTTTATTTTAGTAAAGATAAGACTTTGGAACAACTTGTTGGTTTCAAGTGATAATTGTGTTTTATATATACAGGGTGTCCCAAAAGTAGCTTTACAACTTGTTTCGTTAATAACTTTTTGAGGAAAACTTTGATTCCCACCAAATTTTAACATGAGTTGATATAGGCAAAAGGAATTTTTTTGACACCAAAATCATGATTATAGACTAAGTGTAACGCTTATGACAGCCATTTTAAAAAAAGTTATTATTTTTTATGCTGAAATTTCTTGAATTTGTGACTACTTCTATCCTTTAGAATAAAACTATGGAACTTTTTTGTGCAACTTTAATTAGAAAACACCAAAAATAAAAAATAAACACAGTTCAACTTTTTTGTGCAACTTTATTTAGAAAACACCAAAAATAAAAAATAAACACAGTTCAATCAGGGTCCTTCGATATGGCCACCATTGCTTTTGAGACAGGCATCCAGTCGCCGCGGAAAGTCAAGTAAGGCTTTCAT
>CABFPE010000256.1:279649-317296 GCA_900660155.1 Hofstenia miamia
TATATATATATATATATATATATATATATATGTATGTAAAGTGTTTTGAATCATCAATTAAAACCTGATGCAATATATACACTTTTAAGTTTGATGGAGCAAATAATTCTCCAGAGTTGATAATTTTTATTAATATCAATTTTCAAAGTTACATATCGCTGAATAGAACTGTAGATGAAAAATGCAGTCAGGTTGCAACTCTGACTTGTAAGTTATGCATTGCTTCGGTATTAGTTTTTTAATAGGAGTTCGATTGTCAGTTGTAACAGTTTTATATTTAAAAAATCATTTACATAAACAAATGCAAGTAATACTGAACAAAGAATTACATTAATGTTCAATGGGCTCAAGATCTAAGATGTACTTTAACAATTCATTTTGATCTTTAGCAGAGTAAGCTTTTATAGAAAACAATGTAGTGAAGCAATTTTAGTGTAGAGTACTTATCAACTTGTGGTACTCTTCATAGAAACTAAGTTGTGTAATTTTATTGTTTTTTCAAGGTATTGTCAATTCTTGATATTAACAACGGACGTCATCTCGTCACTACTCTCTAGTTGTTAATTTCCATTTGCAAGCAGTGAAGAAAAATCAATTCAAATAACACCATTTTATAATTTTGTATACTTTTATCTCATTAAAATATGTAAAATTAAGTTTAATCTCGTTTTGGTTTTTCAGATGCATTTGCAGACGCTTGAAGAAAGGTTGTCCCATATAGGTCTTCAATTAGGAATGCTTTCTCGTTCCGATGGCTCAGCCTTTTTCTCCATTGAAGATACGTCAGTTATTGCTAATGTACAAGGTCCAATCGAGGCTCGCATGTCATCGCAGAAACCCGATGTTGCAATAATAGACTTAAATTTATTACCTTCTCATACTGTAGCACCATCTTCTAAATTGGAAATTAATGTGGGAGGCATGGAGAACATTATCTTTAAGTTTATTGAAAAAATGATCATGCGAGAACTCTATCCTCACTCCGCAATTGTCATCACCATACAGGTTATAATGCTTTTATTCATTTTGATAGTAGATAGTTTTTGGGGAGGCCCTCATACCTCATTTGGTCTGAACAAAACGATTTATCAAAACTGATCTTGTTTAATTGACTACTAATTTTTGTTTAACCCTATTCAGACAGGAGGATTTCCTCCCCCTAATTTAACTTTTGATTATTGCTCAAAAGGTTGTAGAGTTTTCTTAATGCCACTGGGTAACTTTTCCAATTTTTTATTGGGGATCATAATTTCCTAATATAAATCTTCTAAATATCTATTCATTATATAAATGGTATTGTTCTTCAACCGAGTGTATGATCTTCCAATTTTTGTAGTACGGCAAGAGTACGTAAAGTAAACAAGAAAATTGTTTAAGTTAGTAATGCATTCTAATAAATGTCATCACTTTCAACTGTTAAACCCAATATTTAATATATTTCCAAAAATATTTCTATTTTGAGTTTTGATGACTTCATCAAAATCATGATGACAATGAATTTCTAAACATTACAAATTGATAGTGCTGATATGAAAAATCTTTGTGCAAAGTTTCAATTTAATATCATACTCCAATCCAGAGTTAGATAGGGGAGGAAATCCTCACTTCCTAGGACAAATATACATTTTTTGTATTAGTTCATTTCTGCAGTTTCAAATTATAAATTTTCGGTGAATCACCTTGCCCGCTTATGTGAATGGCCTAAATTGCTTATAAATTTCATCTTCCAGTAGAAATTTTAGTTAGTATTGCCGCCTGATTAATTTTAACTTACACTTTTAACTTGCATAAAATTTTCTTCTTTAAACTTGAATTATAAATTCGCAATTGAGAATTTAAAGTTGCTATTGCGACTAAAATTAGAAAATTTATTGTAAAACTATAAGCTATTGTACGTGAAGTTTTCTTTAATTGTTGATTTTAAGCACATTTATTCTAAATTTGTTTGCATTACATTTCATATATTGCATGTTTACACTTTATTTAATTTGTCATTGAGCTTTTTCGAGATTTTTTAAAGGTTGCTCTACAAATTTTGTTATTTTCGTGGCTTTATTTGGAATTCGATAGTGAATTTGGTTTCGACAATATTTGGACTTGGGTTGTTGCTGATGAATTTAATTGGAGATCTCAAGGTAATCAAAATAATCTTTGATCATTGTTTTCTACCTAACTTTTCTGTTGTAGGTATTTAAGAAAGCAATGTAGTTTTTTTGTGTTTATATTAACATGTCATTAAACAGCAAATTTCAAAATTCCTGTAAAAACCTGTCGACTTTTTAGATAAAATTGTGTGATAGAGCTCTTGACAAATTTTAGGTTAGGGTTGTGTAATTGACAAAAATAACAGTTTTGTAATTGTTGCTGAAATGGATTCTTTTAGATTATTTCTGACTATGGGTCTCTTTTGTCTTGCTGCATTAATGCAGTTTGTAGCGCATTGATTGATGCAGGAATCGGGTTGAATCACGTATTAGCTGCCACCTCTTTCTGTTTTATCAACGACCAATGCCACTACTTTATCCAAAAGGAAGTTGAACACCGACTTGTAGAAAATTCTGGCAAGATTGCATTTTCGTTTTACCGTTTTGAAAATTCTTTAACACTTCATTTACGTTGTTCCATAATTTGTAACTCACCGAATAATTAAGAACTTAATGCTTGATACAGATTTTCTGGGAAATATTACTCTATGTTCACTTGCAAGGAACAAACATTGTTTATTGAAGTAAATGTTTGTTCTAGTGTAAGTCTGTTAATTTGAAACATACATTGTTATTAAGTAAACCTGGTTGAAACTTTTATTTCTGAAAATGCAATCTAGTAGAAGAATTCTATGAACTCACTATTGCGCAGACTCGCGATGGGCGAGTAGCGATGACTTCAGACTTCCCATTCACTTCCAACCAAGTTGATCATTGTTTAAATGTTGTTGGGAAAAGCTCACAGGCGATTTTCGATGTTTACACTCATGCATGCAAAAAGAAATTGAATGTTCTTTCTTGACTAATCAAATGTTCTCTTTGTTATATTTAAGTGTTGAAATTGTTGGTTGGTTTTCATATTAAAGTTTTTGATATTTCTAATCCACTTGTGAATAATTTATAAATGAATTGTTTCAGATTTTATGCCGGCGACCATTCTAAATGGAACCAACATTGCCAGGTACGAAATCCTATTTTATTCTACGGATGTAGAAGATATATATTATAAGTCCATTAGGAGTAAATCCTATTTGCCAAACGTATTTTGCTCATTAAGGTTTCCATTTTGTTACTTAATCTTCTGTTGGTTGCCTATATTTATATTATTCTTAAGTCAAACAAAAATACATAATAAATATTTAGAGAGCCTTATCAATCTATCCAAGAAAGGATTCCATCCAACATTTCCTTTCTATTAATAGCTTTCACGCTTTTGCCTTCAGTTTTGTTAATAAGAATGTTTTAACAACTTCTAATTTGAAAAGAACATTGCCCTAAACTCGGATCGATATTTAGTTTTACACTTCCTACTATCTTTGAATAATCATGTGTTTTAGTGAAGTTACAGAAAAGTTGAAGACGGAAATTCAAAGTATAAAACAAGAACATCCAGCTTTTCAGCCTCATCTTGCTATACTTCAGGTAGGTTTTATCATACATTTTAGTCACCTGAAATGTGACTCTATCTTTCTATTTATCCATGGCCGTGGAAAGCAAATGACAAAATATCTCTGTGAATAAAATTCTTCTTCAACGCAGAGCAGTATTGCAACACTTGATCAAAATCAATTAAGCATTCATGTGCAGGAGACAGGGATGTAAAAATGTAAACCAATTTGAAGTCAACTGTTGTTTAACATCGGCAAGCTTGTGGTACAAGGAAGCCCTATCACTCCAGCCATTGCCCATTGAATTCTTCAATAATTATGTCAGAATTTCTGCCACGAAACCAAAGCAAGCGAATAGAAACAGCAGCATTGTCTTCGTTTTGGCGTCGGAATAATATGAATGATACAACTTTGGAAATGGGGCGAATTGACTTCAATGATGAGGCTAATGCAGAGCTATGCCCCCGCTCAGTGTTTACAATCAATAAATAGCAGTGGGACTTGTTTAACTCAGAGAAAAAAATAATTAAGCACTTAATAGCACATAATACTGTGATATCGTTTACCAAGCTAAAAAATGTGGGAAATTTCATGCAGGAAGATGCCTCTGTCATACTTCCAGGCAAATTAAATAACGTATTGGGTAAATGTAGTAGCATTGCTACCAGAATGGCCTGGTCACTCACTTACCTTCTGATCGCACACAACTTTACAACATTTTTGACGAACTTTACAATATTTGCGCGATGAATGAAGACAATCATGCGGTCTAGGAGCAACTCCACAATATATTGAATAAGCTCATTTTAGTTATATTTCTATAAATTTTGAAGTTATTTAAAGTTTTGCTTCCAAATTGACATTTCGACTTTTGTTTTTGCCTTATAATTTCAAGTGTTGCAATACTTGAGCACACTCTCCAATTCTCAAATATCCGTTTATAAAAAGCCTGTTTTTAAGTGGTATGAATATGGTAAAATCATTATAATCGTTAAAATTAAGCTCAACTATTAATTTAATTAGCCTCGTGGGATTGAAATATCTTTAACAGAACTGTAAATATGTTAGTACAGGTGTTTTTGAGCTCATATTTATATTTCGCATGCGCCTTCATCCTTTCATTTTAGGTTGGAAACCGCATAGAATCTAATCTGTATGTGAAGATAAAACAGAAAACATGTGAGAGAATCGGACTCACAACGGATTATTTCAAGTTCCCTGCGGACGTCACACAGGATGTTGTTATGAGTAAAATACTGGAACTTAATGACGACGCTCACGTGCATGGAATTTTGTTACAGGTACGTTTATTAAAATATCAAAATTATATTTTTTCAAATGTTTTGATTCTATTGAGGCATTGATTATTTATTAGTATTAAATCAGGGCTTCGTAACAGGCCTAAACATGAAGCTGCTTCAGCTCTCTCTTCAGAGGAAATTCTTATCCAAATTTAGCTCCAGTTCCAGCTCAGAAATGGTTGGATACCAATGGCATCAGCTCCATTATAATCTGGGCTACAATATATTCACAAATACGAAAATTTCCGAATTTATTAATTTTTAGCGAATTTTTTAAAATTTCCTAGAATTTTTATACATTTTTTGTAATATCAAGGCTCTTTATGGAACAAAAATCAACTAATATACATAGCTTTTCAACAAACTCTTTTGAGCTGGAGCTATTCCATAAACATCTGGCTCACCCGACATTTTTCTAATGTTTCTACAGCTCTTGCTCCGGCACCAGCTCCGAAGCCATTATTTAAATAGAATTATTGTCTCGAGTTAAGCCTCGCAATAACAATTTTTCGAATAAACTTTAAATACTAGATAGTTAATGTTCTTTATTTCAGTTAAAAAATTAATTTTTTACAACAAATGTTCATAATCTATTCTAGTAATATATATGTGGTTTCAACCAAGGACGAAAATATGAAGGTTCAACACCCCGTCACTTGTACATTTATACCAATCAGTCTAAAATTGCAAAATTCTAAGTCTCTTAAAACGAAAAATATTAATTTATTAACGATTTCATTCTGCAGTTTGTACCATGCTCTAGCTCGATTTGATGCCAGTTTAATATTAGTAATATTGCAGTTTTATAAAAAAAATTGCCAAATTTACACTCCTAGAAAATATGGCAATTTACGCTCCTGATTTTAAACTCAATAACTATGTTTTAGTTTAAATTCTTTAGCTGCCATTGGATTGCTTACATCCAATCGATGCAGATACATGTATTCAGGCAATTTCCAGATCCAAGGATGTTGATGGGTAAGTTACCGTTTGAAAACTTAAATGAATTATTTAGTTATATTTAATCCAAGAAATTGTACACGGCACGTAGATTCTAGTATGTTTATAATTTTATTATTCTTACTAATACACTCTAAGAATTTTGTGATTTTTCTTAATACTTGTGAAAGAGATTTTTCCCGGTCAATATACATGTAAAAACAATCAGCTCTGATTTAAAATATGTTGTGAATTTTTTCGATGTTTCCAATTTCGAGTCTGTTCGAGTCAATTCAAGGCAAAAATATCCCAAATCGTAGAGCCTTAGTCAATATTGAACTGTTTTAAATACCAAAATTCGGCGTCTTTGAACTTACTCACGCATTTAGTGACGCACGATGTTTTAATCCTGTTGTCTAAACATGTTAACGTTGATTAACGAACAAGAGAGATTTATTTGCGAACAAAAGAGCTTGGTTGTACCTATATTTGGAAAGTTCGTTGCGAACGGATTCGCGAATTGTTTCCAATTTGAAAAAAATCATGAGGGCTAATATTTAAAAGTCAGTAAAACTGGCAGGAATGCGTTTTTCCCAAGTTGATGCATTGGCATTACCGTGCATGCAATACTATTTCAGTACGAGTAAAAAATGTACTCTCGAAATATCCCTGTACCATTCTCATCAAGAAAAGAAATTCGTGTTATTTATTAATTTTATTTTAGCATACCGGATATCTACTGCAATTCAATCTCAATACGATTTTTTAATATAATTATAAATCTGAAGTAAATGTAGTTTTTTTGCGAGGACATTGTCATTTGTTTAGATTGCATCCGTTTAACTCCGGGCTATTGGCTAGAGGCAATCTTCGCGATGGTTTTATCCCTTGCACTGCGAAGGCCTGTTTAACAATTATTGAGAAAACAGGAATTGATTTGCGTGGCAAGCAAGCGGTTGTAATAGGTCGAAGCAAACTGGTTGGTTCTCCAATGGCCGATTTACTAAAATGGCGCGATGCTACAGTTACTACCTGCCATTCAAAAACTAAAAATCTTCCATCAATTGTTAGTTGCTTTCATCAATTTAAGTTAAACCAATGACAGTTTTATAGGTGGAACAGGCTGATGTCTTGGTCGTTGCCGTTGGTCATGCCAATTTAGTAAAAGGGGAGTGGTTGAAACCTGGAGCAATTGTTGTTGATTGTGGTATCAACTATGAAGATGGTAAGTAGTTTTACATCGGTCATTTACACTAGGTTTATGATTTTATTTCTATCAATGCAGACTCTCAATTATAAGATTATTCATTTAATTTTTTGAATTTGTATTTACAATATTAAAAATTCTGTTGATAATCTTCCATAATACATAATGCTGTATTATGGCGAACACTGTGTAATATCATGTAGCATAAGATTTGCATTGTTTGCAAGTGTTTGCTAGTAACATTTGGCTATCAAACATAATATTTGTGTGAGCAATTTTTACTATTGCTAATGTAATCGCTATCCTTCAAAAATTATTGAAAGCAAATATGCCCATTATTTTCTTCTGTACATTGCAAAGTGTAAATATTGAAAGCATTCCACTTGTAATTATATTATTTTAAAACTTTGTTTGCTTTTCAATTAGAAAATTTTTACCGAGTACTCATATTCTACTCAATTTAATAATCATTTACTTTCCAATAGTTTTTTATTGAAAGTTATTGTTTTCATGCCCTCGTTAGGAATGTTTCCCTATATGAAGGACTGTTTAGCAAACCCAAGTCAAATCATCAAATTGACATGTAACTTTCGATGCTCTGGTAAATGAGAAACTTGCAGATGATGCAAAACGAACCCAATGTTGGTTCATTTAATGTTTATTGAGTGAGGCTTCTATGTACATTGCTAATTTCCTGCATTCTTTAACATTGCTTATTATAGTTAATTTAACCCTTTCATACACCAATTATTTTTCTTAGTGAGAAAAGAATTCATTTATTGTTTTCTGAATGCTTGCCATGAAAATATGATAAATTAAAAAAATTACAGAGGATTTTTTTAAGTGTCTTAGTATGGAATTGTTCTTGAACAACACTGTCCTTCAATGGTCACAAAATGATTATAAAATTATAAATTTATTTGTACTGTTTAGGTAAAATAGACAAATATCACAAACTGATAATGACAATATTTAACAATAATTAGAAAAAAAGTTTAACAAACAAATATATATATATATATATATATATATATATAATCTTTAATTGCGATTTTGCGAAGCAAAAAGAATTTGAAATATTTCTTTTATCTATTCATGAATATATACATTAAAATATCAACACAATGGTGATAGTTTTCTGTGTAACTAATGTATAGCATAGATATATATGATATGAAAAAACGGCTATTGAGGACTTAGTGACAGAAAGAGTTCAACATATTTCACGATTTTTCTAGTAAGCGCTACCAATTAAAAAACGTTCCAAAAATTTACCACACGTGGCTATTTCAACAATGCTGGTCAGTAAAGAATACATAGAGCATGTAAAAAATATGTTCAAAATTTAAGTTCTTTTACATCCATTAAAAGGCAAAGTTGTTCCACAACAATAAATTTTTTTGGTTGTAAACACACAAACACAAAAAGTGACATACAATGAAGTAATATTATTTAATTCTATTTATGTTCAGAAATATTAAAGATTTTTTCATTATCCTAATATAAATATCTTTCATTAATGTACTCTCTATTTACTCATTTTACTCAAAAGTTTTATATCTTAAACTACAAAATGACCGATGCACTCAAATTTTCTCAGGCAAATGTAATCACGTCTGCAACACAGTTCGTGCTTCAAAATAACACCAAATTTGGGTGCTCTGTGATGTCATGTGACAAGAAATCCATCGTTTTAGTTTGTTGTTCTGCAACAACCCAGTGCATGAAAGGGTTAAACACATTCAAATCCAAGTATCTAATTGTTCTTGAAAAAATTAATTGATTTTGAAATGAATTACTATTTAATTGTTAACGCATTTCAACTATTATTTATGGCCCCTATATTGCAAAAACAAATAGTCAGCAAGTGTTTTCTCTTTAAAACAGTTTCTCCTGACGAGGATATAAATTACAGTATTGGATTTAATTTTTTCTATCACTTGCAATTTTTTTTGTAAATCTGTTAAATTAGCTTACAATATCTAGAATTAAAAGCTGTGTGGTGAGTTTTATTCAAATTTTTGCCATCATGATGCTTGCAGTAATATTTCTGTAATTGAAACCATTTTAATTTATCAATGATTTCAAAGAATTTTTAACTAGCATTCCATTTTATTTAGATGTTCTGGTATAAACAATTTTATAGGTGTTTTTATAAATAAAAAAGTGGTTTCGTCTCAAATATTATAAATTATATTCCTAAATTCACAAATTGTTTCACATTATTTAAACTTCACTCACTTATCATTAAATCAGAAGCCACATTTAATTGTGTTTAGGTAAATATTTTTCTATTGGACTAAATGTCGTTCCTGAGTAAAGTTTATTTTTTACTTGCTTCAAAGCGGTGGATTTGAAATATTGTTCTAAATCTTCTTTTATAATTAAGTTTTTGACCATCTTGAACAATGTATGATCATTTTATCCAAACTTTTATTAATCATAGAAGTATAACTTGTTATGCTTTAGATCCTTCTTCTCAAAATGCATACCGATTAATTGGTGATGTCGAATTCAGCAGTTGCTCTGAAAAAGCATCTTTTATAACACCAGTGCCAGGCGGGGTTGGTCCGATGACGGTTGCGACACTTTTAGCGAACACTTTTGATTCTGCTAAGGGACAACTTCAGCGATCTGTGAGCTTTTCTACCAACTAAATTCATCTGCAGTTTTTTTTAGACTTTACGTAATACTTTCAAGAAAGAATCTCTCATTTTTAAGTATGTATAATGGTTTGTAGAACAAACATTGCTTTATGTTGCTTATTAAAGCAATTGTCTATGTCTAACTTATTCAACGTTTAAACTTTGTTCTTGCATGATGTCATTTTCGCTTGATTATTTTTCATTAACATCTATGTTGCGTGTAGTTTATTTGTGTGGTTTCTATATATTTCTTTAATTTCGCAGGGGCGTCTAGCTGAGAGAGTTCTTTTCAATATAATAATACTTTACATTTGTTATTTTAAATAAAATAACAAATATTCGTAGATTGTTTTTATGGAAAAATTTGAAACACTAAGCATAATTATTATGCAATATTTTTTCAAACATGCTTCTTTAATAAGTTCAGAACTTTACTCGTATCTATTACCACGAAATAACAGCCATTAATATGCTAGTTTGAATTGTCATTTGAATTTTTTTTTGCCACACCAGAGATAAACATGGGCCGAAAATTTAGCTCAAGCCCGGACCAGCCCAAGAAGTTTTAGGCCCATTTTTATAATATTTGCCAACGAATTTTCTTTAATTTGTCGGTTTGCTCCACCCAAATTGGGTATATTAGATACTTCTAATAAAATATAAACACTGAAATTGAAAATTCTAAATTGAAATTTAGATAAGTATATGATACTAATGTAATATTTCTAAAATGTAAAATTATTTATCCACTTAATAATTATAACTTATGTAAAATTCAATGTATTTCAGTGCAATGTTGCGGAATTGTCAATTTTTTCAAATCTGGTCAAACCTGGCCCGGTATATGTTTATCTCTGTTGCACACAATGCTTATCCCACAAACGGTGTCTATTTTTACAAAATTGAACAATAAGAAATCTAAGCATTGCGTCTTTAACAGTGACATGTAAACTTTACTGCTATTTCATTATAATGTTACTCTTGCGTTTAGAAGATTTTTATCGTATTCGACTGCTATTCAAGTTCCATTAAAGTGTCAAAGCTCAAATGTTTGTGGGCAACCGTTACCGTTTCTTTGTCATAGAGATTATTCATCACAATCTTTATTTGCAAAAAACTCACTATTGCTTACCTCATCCAAAGTAGTTTTACATGGTATGCTTTTTGTATTGCTGTTGGCTTACATAATTAAGCAAAAGGTGCTCTTCTCATCTGATTGCTTTTGATGTTGTTGATGAACAATTGTGTGTTCAAAACCTTTCAAGTGTAAGGTTGGGCATCTGGACATGGTAATCCATTAAATCGTTAAGCGCACTGCGGCCATATTTTCTGTTCTCACACGTTTATCTGGTACAAATTTGAATAAATTCATTAAATATAGATATAATGTATCATAAAATTGCCTTGATTTGAGCAATCACGAACATATTTAAGTAATATAATGAACTACTGTAATAAAATGTTGATAAATTTGACGAATGTTAAAGAGACAACCAGATACGTTGTTATCAATATCAATTGACTAACTTGCAGTGTGATTGCTAGATTCTTTTCAGCATCAAATATTCCTCAAGAAGTAGTAAATTGATGGAATTATCAAAAGTAATTTCTGATATCTGTCGCAGGTGAATCAGGCCACTCCGATTGCTATCTTTTTTTATTATTTTTACATCATACTTTATTTATTTAACATTTTTAGATATGCGAAGTGAATCAACTACACATCGTCATGCATTTAAGCGTCACAGAAATAGAATGGAAAGCAATCTAGTTCCATTTTCTTCTACTTACTCCTACAACTTCTCTAATTATGAGCACACCCTTAAAGTGCTGTTACTTCGACTTAAAAAGAGCCTGAGAATTTTCCCAAAGTAATTTCAACTAATAAATTTCAATATTTTTTCACAATTCTCAACTTACATTTTGTTTCAATTAACTATATTGAAATCAGTGTTTCAAAAAGACATTGTAATTTAAACTACGGGGCTAGGAGGACCAACATTATTGAAGACGGTTGCGTTGCAAATTTTTAGGTCTTTGACTTTTTCAAATTTGCGTTGATATTTTCATTTCCATTTTTTCACCCATATTTGTACGTACGTGCAGTTGAATAAATTTAAAAATTCCTGAATTCAGTTTCATTAATTGATTAAATCGTTTTGAATTTAGTTCATTAATTTGTTAAAATTATTAGCATAATTTTTTCATTATTAATAAAGATTGATTGTTAAACATTAAGTAATGATAAATTTTAAGTTTCCGGAATTTTATATATATATAAACTTATATAGGAACTTTTGGTATCAGTATTATCAATGTACCGAAAATTTCTTCTCAAGGAATATTTGCATATCATAAATATTTAAAATAGTATTCTAGAATGAGTTTCATTAATTAGCAATAAAAAGTTTTAAAATAATATATTTGAACTGTAGAAATGCAAACATAGAAACTAACAGTTTATCAAATGTTGAAAACATTAAACGACTGCCTAATTTGATTTCTTTTAAAAAATCAATGAATTTGCACTCCGAAATTTTCATCATTAGAAAATTATTTCATCGAGGAACGCTATGCAATTTTGAAAATTTCAGCTTCGAACAATCGTTTCTGGTGTATATTTTTATTCATATTTAAAATCTAATATGCATTTTCCAAATAAACAATATTGAATTTACATTTGACATTTAAACTTTACTATGTATATGCTTGAAAATGTCTTGAATGTTAATTAATAAATTTGATTTCTCATATTGTAGTGCATATATTACCAATAGTAATGTTAAAAAGAACTTGTAAATATCAATGCCATACACAAAATACATTGAAATTTTCATTTTTGTTCCAAATTGTCTAAATTTAGCCATTCAAAATGTCGATTTAGCATATTGCTTTAAACAGATTTGAACGTTCCTTCAATTTTTATTAAAATGTGAATGCTAAAGTTAAATGGGTGCATAAAAACGCATGCATCCCAAAAAATTGTTCTAAACTAGGACTACTTTGATATAAAATTTTAATTGATATGGCGGTAGAAGATTAAGTTTAGTTTGAATTTTCTTCAAATGTGTTTGAATATGCTAAGACGACACTGCTATTGTTAAAACAAATGTAAATTATAAGAGCTTTTAAATTCTTGTTTATTTGGAGCTCCAGGTCAATGGTTTCAATATATGTAATCGTAGCTACACTGCAAATTTAGTTTCCAAATTAAAATCGAACTTATAGAATGCTTAAAGGCTAATTCAAAAAAATGTGAAATTTTCTCTGACACAAATATCAGGTACAAAATTAGAAAGTGAGTAATTTTACCTTATATGAAATTGAAACTAAGAATTGCAGTTTCATGCAAATTTCATAATTTCTTTCTTGAATTTCAAGTTTTCAATAATGAGTGTATTCTCACCTAAGCTTTTTTCGAATTTACACAGTAATTAACTTTTGTCAACATTGCTTCTCAATTTTTTAGTTCGTAAACCTGTGAATTATTAGTAGATTTTCCTTTTCGAAATCCGTAGTGTTTTGGAAAATATTATATGATTGAATCAAATTACAATTTATAATCAGTTTCCCACTAATGGAATGACTTAAAAACCAAAACAAATCATTAAAATCGTTCCAATAAATGAAAAGTACAGATTATAAATATTGTGCCAAAAGCATGGTTGGATTTATCAAATGAGTTTGACTCTCTACTTTAAAATATACATTTTTACAATGTATTGTGCACCACAGTTGAAAGTAATTTCGTATACTACTTTGAAAAGTTTTCAATGTTGGTTTCTGTTTTTAAAAACGTTCTTTATTGACAAAAATTGAGCAAATTTGAAATGACCTAAATACAAGATATATCAAGCCCCGACCGCAAACATGCGCGCTACACCTCTGAATGTCTTTTCCTCTTTCGTGTCTTAAACAGTGCAATGGTTTTCTATTAACGGATAACAAGTGGTTCAAAGATGGGTGGACTCTTGAATATCCCTTAAGAGTTACATGCAGTTGCAGTATTCACCTTGGTCAATAAAATAGAAAAAGCTTTTTGTGAACACTTTTTAGTTCATTTATGCTCTTGCTTAAATTATTATTGAGAGTGATAAGTGATCTCATTACTCCAATATAAGCAGAAAAGTTAATTGATAATGATACTTAGAGACAGTTCGCATCTTTTCAAAGAAAAAACGAAAAATATTTAACGCTTAGGAGTTTCTTTACAAGATAATTATTTTTACAATTTCAGATTCTGAGGGACCATTTACTTCTCACAGTCTCATGAAACTAGGACCTCAATCTAAGCATTTCAATGGGAATAGACTGATGTCAGTGATGATTCGAATGATACGTTGAGCCAACTCCACCCGAACCAACCCGTATTTCTAAATGTGACCATATTTAACCCGAATTGATCATTCGTGTAAGAAGGAATTGCGCGTTTCAAAAACATCTCAAATGCTTAAGACCAATTCAAAATTTACCAATTTTGTATAAGAACATGGTTTTTGAAAGGTTTTAGGATTTCAGCTACCACTATTTCCCCAACATATGACGAGCAACAGAGAACATTCTCTCGCTAATTAAAGGTTGTATAATGAATAGTTTTCTGGCGGTTTGAAAACAGCAACGTGGCATCAAAACAAACAAAAATATGTAAATGTCTTAAACATGATTAGTATGTGCTAGCCATTATTGGTAAATTAAAAGTTTTCTATGTATTAGTTGTCATGCGACAAAATATTTGTACGCAACACGTCATGCAATCATTCAATGTAGTGTTAAAATTTACACATGTAATCAAAGTAATTGAATCAACCAACATGACCCGATTTTAAGATAAAATCCTTTTATCCAACCCGACCCGCGTATGGGATAAACCTGCTTCCATTCCTGACTGGTACGTGGCTTATTCTAGGTATTGTTTGCCCAATTTAGGCAAAATAGAAGTTATAGTCCGACACCACATGAGACCCTGCTCCAAAAAAGTTTAATAGGATTGGTATGTAACCGGACAGGAACTAAAGAGGATTGGTGAAGTAAAATATTTTAGCGAATATTATTCTATCTTTGACAAAAGTTCTACAAATTCTGCATTAATACCACTCTTTAAATAGTAAAACTTTTATAATAATTTATATCAAACTTCAAGCTTAACAACAAAGATACAGAACTCAATTTTTGATAACTTCTAGTAAATAACAAAATGGATACAAGATTATATGATATTAAAAAAATCCTTGAAACTGAGAAAATTTCTACGTGTTTTCAATTAACAATATATAATAGCTAGTTTTTACCATAAACTTTTGAAAAATGATCTTACACATGTGCTAACTGAATTATAAACGTTAGAAGCAATTTTGTGTACTTCTTTGACGGTGTTACATACAATGTTGAATACTTCTTTCCCAGTGTTGTACACAGCTTTCGCTACTTCTTTTCCAGTGTTATACACAGCTTTAACTACTTCTTTTCCAGTGTTATAAACAGCTGTGACTACTTCTTTTCCAGTGTTATAGATAGCTTCACCCACTCCTTCGCCTTTTATAACTGCCTTTCCTACATTCAAGACACCCTTTCCTAGTTCTTTGCAAGTGTTCCAAACGCCTTTTATAACTTGTTTTCCAGTATTAAAGACACCCTTTACTACTTCTTTGATACAGTTATATGTGCCTTTTACAATTTCTTTTCCAATGTTGTACACACCTTTTAACACCTCTTTGCCGATTAAGTATACACCCTTTACAACTGCCTTACCAATCCCATATGCACATATAAGAACGTTTTTTGCGATATCGAATACCTTTTTTACAAACGATTTTGCAATTTTGTAGGCTTTTGATATAAATTTTCTTATGTTTCTCTGGCAATAGTTTATGAGCCGACCAAAACACTTTCCAAGACACTTACCTAGTGTTACACAGACGGCAGTCCACAAAAGTCCAAAAAAGAAATTGGCACTGCTTAGTGCAGAAACGACAAACGTAATTGCTGCAGCAGTGTGCTCTGCAAGCAAAATGACTAACTCTTCCCTAAAGACATCACTACTTATCTGATTATTTTGATAAGCATCGCAGACATTGTAAAAATCTATTGCACATTCTCCAATAACTATAGCTAATCCAGCAAATTTAGCGCAACTCTTCGCGGCTATTCTTGCCGTGCTTCCGGCAAGTGCTGCAGCCGCTGATACTAATCCTGAATTTGCTGCATTGCGTACTTGACTTGATACTTTATTTCCTGTTTTCGCCCATGTCGCAAAATGTTCACAATTGTTTAGAAATATACTGTAACACTGCTCATTGAGACGGCTTCGGGCTCTTTCAACAACTTCTTTGTCATCAAACTCTTGTTCATATATGTATTTATCAGCAAAATCAAATTTGGAAAAATCATATGTATTTCTTTTAATTTTGCCCCTGCTGTCCGACTCATCCAAAGTGTATTCAATTACAGTAACTGTGTTCATTGATTTGTTGATTCTCTCCACAATTGCATGATGTTCAATTCCATACAATCGGTTAAATATAATATGATCAGCAGTGCAGATATCATTTATACTCTTAATTGTAACTCTTTTCCTCTTTATTTCTAGTTGCTTACTCTCGTCAAGCCCATTATAGTTGGATTTAGAATCACGATATTGATAAGTTTTTTCTTCAGTTTGAATATCTTCATGTTGCGTAGAGTTGGATATTAAAGAACGATTCATTAGTTGACGTTTCTTAGAAACTCCGCACTTTATCTTTGCGCATTGAGTAAACACTCAATATTTACTTTTGTCTTATACGAAAATTCTAAGAAAACTTCATAAGCTTTGAAATACTATATAATTGATTACAATGTATTGATAATAGTAGACTACAGATTAATGCATCGATACCAGGGTGAAGTCTGTCAGAGGGCCCGATTGGTTTCAAATGAAACTTCGGCGGCAAATTACCGGTATACTTTTGGCCTTGCAAGACCAAAGACTAAACAAATAACCATGCTATTAAATATCGTTTATATGAGGGAGTGTCATACATTAATTAAAACTGAATTGTAATACGCAATCTCTGCACGTCAGTAACTTATACTTAACAGTTTTCAGTCTTACTCCCTTTGCAGATGTTTGCTAGTTCAAAAATTGCATTGTTTAAGTCTGGCCTTAAAAAAAACAAACGTAGATTTACATTTATTAATATTGTATCAAAATATTATTTATTAAAACCAAATGTTCTAATTACTGATGTAATTGGAACGTATGCGAATTTCATTCGAGCCAGATCTGAGCCGCGTTAAAACAAGGCAATGTTTCAAAAAACAGTTATACTTTTATTAATTCAATTATGTATACTAAGTAGGGGTGTGCGGGTATAATAATTTAATACCGTTACTCGCCCGTTGTTTATTTTACTTTATCCATGCACCTGATATATGTACACATGATAGGCAATACTGGTCAAGGCTACAGCATGTATTCGTGTTCATCTTAACCACTAAATAAAATGAAAAAATGTATGATGTATTCCTGAACAAAATATATAACTATTTAATGTGAATTCCCACGAACAACCAAAAGTTCATTATCATAGATGGTAACAAGCAGCGCGCTTGCTACAGGTGTGTTACTTGCATTACTTGGTGCTTATTAAGACTAATTTTGACTAGTTGGAATGCAGTGGTATGCACGCGTAATCATCGATAAGAGTGGGAAATTTATTGAAATTCACGTAATTGAAGAATTATAAGAATNGATCTGAGCCGCGTTAAAACAAGGCAATGTTTCAAAAAACAGTTATACTTTTATTAATTCAATTATGTATACTAAGTAGGGGTGTGCGGGTATAATAATTTAATACCGTTGTTTATTTTACTTTATCCATGCACCTGATATATGTACACATGATAGGCAATACTGGTCAAGGCTACAGCATGTATTCGTGTTCATCTTAACCACTAAATAAAATGAAAAAATGTATGATGTATTCCTGAACAAAATATATAACTATTTAATGTGAATTCCCACGAACAACCAAAAGTTCATTATCATAGATGGTAACAAGCAGCGCGCTTGCTACAGGTGTGTTACTTGCATTACTTGGTGCTTATTAAGACTAATTTTGACTAGTTGGAATGCAGTGGTATGCACGCGTAATCATCGATAAGAGTGGGAAATTTATTGAAATTCACGTAATTGAAGAATTATAAGAATGTGGCGGTAATTATGACCCTCAGGTAATTATTATTCTTACTTCGATGTTTAATACTTTACCTGACCGCGGCTAGTGGTGTGATAAAGCAATGCTATCTGGATTGTAGCCAAAGGGCTGCCTACTAATTTCTTACCATTTTAGAATTGCAATTCTCACTGCCGCTTCATGTAATACTCCAGGGGTCGTCAAAACTAAGTTGTGTAATATTATATATATATATATATATGCGAATTTTTCGTCCACACCATAGAAGCTGCCATCTTTTCGAATTTAATCCCAATCCGAGAAAGAGGTCAATTTTATTTTAATAATGCTTGCAAAATATATAAGTTAAATTATTCTTGTAGTCACAGTCTTGAAAATGCCACACTTGCTGCTGCAAAGATGCAAAAAATCCTTTTTACGAAGCACATGCTGCAGTTTCTAAAATTATCAAAAGCAAACAAATTTAGATATATAGGAATACAGCATGGCTGAGCGAGTTTGCATCAAGCCTGAAATTTGCGAATTTTTAATATGTATAGAAGGTAGTATGAACAGTACGTATTACATCACGCATGTTATTGAAGATCGAGTGACTCAACAAATGCTTGAATGGTTTCCAGATGGCTCAGGTGCCCCATCTCATAACTCACGCAGAACCAAAGCTTGTCTTGATAAGCACAACCTCAATGCTATGAACTGCCCTGCCCAATTCCCTGATCTGAACCCAATAGAGGATTTGTGGGGCATTGTGAAACAGAGACTCAGAGATTCCAAAGCTCATTCTCGGAGCGAGATAACATCTTCCTTTATAAAAATATGGAATCGAGATGAAGAAATTCAAGAAATATGTAAGCATTTGGTTGAAAATATGCCAAGACGAGTAGCTGCAGTGATCGCTAACTGTGGTGGACATATGAAATATTAAAAAGCTTAGTGTTTTTTTACTTGTTTTCCTAATCCTTACAATAAATTCTATGTTATCTCGAGGAATCATTTTTTTATTTCGATTTCAAATGGTTATATATTAAAAATTCCCACATTTCAGGCTTGATGCAAACTCGCTGAGCCATGCTGTAGATTTGGCATTTGTGCTGTTTGAAAGATTCATGTACAAATGATCAGAGACTTAAAATCGGCACAGTAATATCAAACGATGAAAAGCTGGAAATATTTAGTGATCTACTTCAGAAGCAGATATGCAAATATTCAAAGTTTTATCATAATATTAACCTTAAGCAACCTAGCGTCCGCTTTAAAGGACAAAACGTTTTTCCACATTTACAAAGAATTTTCTGCAAGCCTATTTCCAAATTTGAAAATCTTGTGACATGGGTAGGTCGCGGGTCCGAAGGTCTCGATGGGACAAGAGAGGCGAATCTCCTCTATCATGTGGTGCTTTCAGATTAAGCACACCATTAATAGTTTTGAGCCATAAGCGTTTAAAATTTTTTTATAGGATCATGAAAATTTTTTAAAAATCACAAGAGCTGTTTAAGGTTAAAAAACATGGAAGAATTCAAAACATTAGTTTAGCAAAAGTAACAGAAATTTTATCACATTTTACATAATACCCTCTAACTAGTGTGTGATTTTTCATTTGAGTTCACTAACAAGGGTACTTTGTATTTAAGTATTTTAAAAAGGTATTAACGAAATATAGGCGACAAAGAAATATTCAGCATATTTTAATGAGAGATTTTTGATCAATTATTGGGGCGATCTTTTGTCCAAAGAAACCGAGGAGGATCTCCACAATCTATAGACAAATCAAGAAAAATATGAAGGTTATCAACCATAAGCCCTAAGCTGAGTAACAATATGGGTAGGTGTGAGTATGATGTACTCTGCAAATACAATTTCTTAGTCAAGGTGGTACTAAGGAAACTCTTTTCTCGAACCATTAT
Organism: Hofstenia miamia; assembly: GCA_900660155.1. Lineage (NCBI taxonomy): Eukaryota > Metazoa > Xenacoelomorpha > Acoela > Hofsteniidae > Hofstenia > Hofstenia miamia. The sequence continues at coordinate 299,412 of CABFPE010000256.1, forward strand.
ATTTAGGCAAAATTGGTTGAACTAATGAGGTGAAAAATAATCAGTGACGAATGCTGAATTGAATCGAATCATCTTTCCTTAGACGAGCATGAGGATCTCAAACCAACACGGGTCTGAAATCTTTGTGAACTTCCTGGACAACAAAAATCAATTAGGGTTTTTGGTGCCATTTTGTTCAACTGTAAGTGAATTTTGAACTATGTAGAAGGAAAAATGGATGCACTTTCATACATAAAGATCTTGAATCAAAATTGTCTACGTTTTCTTTACTGTGACAAGATAATACATGATGTCACAATAACAAGAAGTTATGCGTTTTTTTAAAAAAAGCGATACCCATTTCATCCGAGTGGCTTGTTTGTTCACAGTCTTGAACATCATAGAGACAAAGTTCCGTGCTATTTCACATCCAATCTGGTTGAATCCTCAACTGCAATGAAAAATTCCTGCCGAGCTTATGTCCAATTTGTATGAATGAATCTGAAGCATTTGAACTTTTTGTTGCTTTAGAGCACCTGGTTAATGGTTTCAATATATCTACTAAATCAAAACTCGATTGCGCAAAGTTAGTTTGCAAAATTATGTCAGACTTTATCAAATATTTAAAAGATAATTCAAAAATGGATTTGAGAAATTTCTTATAGAATAAATTTCTCCAGTACCACAAATGTCTAGTCCCGGTCATGTCTGGTGCCCTACCATTTAGAATTTTTTAGTACCTCATCGTTTTGGTACCATAAGTCCTATTACCTGTATCATTTGGTCCCACGGTACCGTACCCCACAATGCTAAATACAAAAAAAGCAAACAACAAAATATTTCATCAATTTCTCAAGAACAAAAGTTTTACTAAAGTCCCGATACAATTAAAGATTTTTAAAGAAGTACCGGTACAAATACAGAATCGGTGAAGGAATGGGACAGGTACGGTACCTGGTACCGCATACTTCTACTGTAAAACCATTGTCTAATAAGAAATTGGAAAGCAAAAACATTTCAGATGATACAAAATTCAAATAAAAATATATGTTTCATGTAAATCTTAACAATAAGGACGATACACTAAATAATTGAGAGTGTAAAATATTAGTTTCTAACGTCAAAAAATCAATCAAGAACTTAGGTGAGAATGCCCCCATTATTAAAAACCTGAAATTAATAAACGTAATGATATTGTTTTTAGTTATAAGTCAAGTCAAGAAATCAAGACGGAAGAAGCGGCATTAGGAAAGCTTAGGAATGTCAATGTAAAATTACAAACATTCCAATATTTGTAGAATTATCGGACCTTAATGAATTTAAGAAAATTTTGATAATATTATTAATTAGTTGATAATAAGAAATAATAAAAAGATGTTATTGAAAATGATATATCAATTTTGTTTTATTAAACAAATTATTTGAGGAATTATTACGAAGTGAAATAAGGTTAATGGTTACGCCTTCAATATATCAAAAAGTGAATTCGGTTGTGGAAGCATAATATATATTTTGGTCATCAAACTGTGCTGTACACACGCAATACCCAATACTAGGCAGGACAATAATGATTTTCGAATTTGGACTTTATTATGTTTTGCCAAGATTTTCATCCATTAATGTTAGTGAGAACGTTCTTAGTGAACCTAAATAATTGCAAGTTATTGGTAATTTTGGTTCTTCTAAAGTATTCAATAGATTAACCGATTTCCATTCATATTGTATATAGATTGAGTAATTAAGTGTTACAATTAGAAAAACACAATGTGATTAAACAAAAATTTTTTAATTTCATTTAATTTAATGAATATGCATACATTTCAAAAGGAATGGAAGCATCTGTGCTCTGTTGAGGGGGGGAACGTTCCCCCAGTCCAAGTATGGAGATGCGCCTCTGTATAGATTATTGATTTTGGAGGGAAGTACAATTTGCGCAATAACAGAAACCTGATTAAAAGATATTGATAATATCAACATTTTCAGCATAATTGGCATAAGATGCTTATGATAATACTACATGTTCAAGTGAAAAATGACAAAGAGAAAAAATATAAAATATTTTAATTATTCTATAGCTCAAGTAAAACAAGTAAAAAAAGTGGCCACATTATAAACACATCTTTGATAACAAACGAAAGACAAATAGAAGCTTATAAAATATATTTAAAAATATAATTGTCTCAGCTTGTAAACTGGTGACAAAGTTATTTGACAAGTTTGGCATGCAAAGCGTGACACGCAGATAAACCTGAAACCATTAAACGGACTCTAACTTCTTGAGTTATTTGGGGTTGTGATTCAAGGATGTAACTCTTTAATTCTTTAAGATTTGTGGGATCTTTTTTCTCGACAAACATTTTCAAACGTATAATATTTCTCTTCATGGATAAGCGTAATATCGGTAACATTTCTAGGGAGTTTCTTGTAACTCCGAGATTTCCGTAATGCTCTTCAAACAGTACTAGTGCTTATCTTTTTGCCATGTAGTTTCTCAAAATGTCTGCTAACATTAGATGCTGAAAAAGTTGGGTTGTTTAAAGCTATGGCTGATAAGGTGCCTCGGTCCGATATAATGATAGTCAAATTTTGAGCTATAAAAGATTTAGCAAACCAGAATTCGTTTTTGACTTATTAAATCTAAATTGGCTTAAGTACTTAAACACAGTTCCCATTAATGAGAAACTAAGCTTTATCAACACTAATTTCAATAATTCATATAAGAAACACTGTCCAATTGTAAAGAAGATCATTTATGCAAATCAAAGAAGAATTCCTTCTTGGGAATTTGGTTTCAGAAAATTCTAAGAAACTTCCTTACTAAAAGCAGAAAGCCTATAGAAACTTCTGTAAGAACAAATGTGATAAAATTTGAAGAAATACAAAATGTACAGGAATAATGCTTTCAATAGTTGTAAACGCGATCTAAGTTCATTTTTGAAAACTTTTTTCAAAGAAATGAAAACATGCTACCATGAGATATTTTGTTTTCTGAAGACAAAGATTTTGAAAAATTCTGAGTGGAAATAGGGCTAAGAGAAGTTAAGTACAATTAAATATAACTAATGGCTTCTCAAAATATCGTCGATAATATGAATTATAAAGTAATAAAACTTCCTAAGATGAATTTTTGATAAAAGTAAATCTTTTCACACAATCTCAGAATAATTTCAATTTCCTAATTTGTTTAATTTCGTTTGGTATATTACTTTATTGCCTATACCTACGTTTAAAAATGAGTTTGTTTATGTCTAAACCTAGTGACAACGAATTTCTTAGATCGTCTATTGAAAGTGTTTCTGAATGCAGGGAGATTTCTTTTAATCATACCGCGGAATTTGTTCAGCAGCATTAACCCTAGAATAAACTGACACACAAATTAATTCGTACCAGTGTTAAACATGCAAATCGGGCAGGTCAATTAAAAATCGTAGCAAAACGTTTCGTACCACTTCGCTTTTTGCCTTCCCACGCCTCGTGTTGTAATAGAGAAATCTGCCATTGGATGGTCTTACCAACGGATTGCCAAAGAATTCAAGCTCAACAAATTCTCCGTGCAGTATATGGTCAAAAACAACTATGGAAAAGTAAAGAAGAAACCTGGGAGAAAACCCGCGATCTCAAAACGAGAAAAATACTCAATTAAGACCGAAATATTCCACCTGAAGGGATCGGGACAGACGGTAAATTCGAAAAAAATCATCGGGAACTGTCTTTTGACTGCCTCTCGGAGCACCGTTTGCCGGGTCTTGAAGAAGATGGGCTTAAAATACAAAAATTCCCCAAAGCAATTAATTCTAATGCAAAACCACAAGAAAGAGGGTGAATATTTGCACACACTAGATCGCGACCCGTGTGGATTGGGGAAAAGTGGTTTTTTCCGACGAGAAGAAATTCAACCCGGATGGACCAGATTTTTAGGGCTCATTTCAAGCCAAGAATGAAGTTCCAAAGCGAAATCGGCGACAAGGTGGTGGTGGTGGAATCATGATTTGGGGCATGATTTTTCCAAGCGGAATTATTTTTGTCACAAGGGTGAAAGGAAACATAAATTCCGCAGTTTACCAACGACTATTATCCTCCTTTACCCTGCCCTTGCTATTGGACATGATGGGGCACGATTTCGTGTTCCAGCAGGACAGTTGCAGTGTTCAAGTGTCCGTTTCATTGATGAAATTTTTTGAGGAGCGAGAGGTATCAGTTTTGGAGTGGCCCATCGCAGTCCTGACCTCAACATAATGGAGAACGTGTGGTCCATGATCTCCAAAAAAGTATACGACGGACCACAGCCAAAAAATCTGGAAGAACATGGACAGAGAATTGATCGAGCCGTTATAGACTAGAATCTCCACGGCATCGGCATTTTAAAGAAGTTATATGACTCTATTCCACGCAGAATATCTTTAGTTTTGCAGAAAAAAGGAAATAAACTTCCCTACAATATTTGGTTTTTCCCCATGAGACTATTAGTGCAAAGGTACGAAACGTTTTGACACCATTTTTATCAATTTTCAACAAACACATGATTAAGAATGGTACGAAATAATTTGACAACCAGTGTATATAATTAAAGGATGGAGCATTATCTACATATTTGAGATTGAACACTTTATATTTCATTAAGACAGAGGATAAATCATCCCCGCAGTAACTAAGGCGACAAAATAAAATGAGGAATTTACTAACAAATTTGCCTTTAAAATTTCAATTTTATATTATTAGGGAAAATACACCTAAATTCAAACATGAACTTGCAAATTGCCAATACTCATTTCGTTAATGTACAACAATGAAATGATCAATTGGCAATATAGCTATTGAATCATTCAACCATGAAATCATACTAGAAGTGATTTTTATATTTGTCACAAAGTTAGACCTTGTGGCAAAGTCCTTGTTCTACTATATTTCTAGAAAAGTTTTGTAAGTAGGTGTAATTCAAACACACTTCTCTATATTTTATGAAATTTTTTATCAAAATGATTTTGAAATGCACATCGACGTATATATATATATATGCTGATGAGATTTGATTGTTAATCCGTCTGTGATTCGTTGCTGTTCTTTTCACATTTATTTTAGTGCAAGCATTCAATTAGAGACGCACATTTGTTAAAAATCAGTTGCATGGAAAATTTTGAATGTTTCTAAAAGCTACAATACCGGAATTTTTTCCATATCATTGGGTCAATAAATGGTTAAACATTAATTCAAATGCGACAAGGTTCAAATTTCTTTCACTTTTTGACACTTGTATCTGAAGCACCCATTTGTAGTTGCAGAAAACCTTCTTAGAATACACGCACAGATAAACAAAATTTCCGATATGCTTAGACAAAAGCTTCAACTTTGAAACAAATATATGCAATAAATAATTTGTAAATACTGGAACTCAAAAAAAGCAATGTATTCATTTATAATTACAATGCACTATTGATTACATTTTGGGAAAAGCATAGATGTTCAAAAATTGGATTCTGAAAAAAAAATTGTCTACTTTTGCGAATTCATTAATTAGGCTTGATGTTCATCTACAATTTCAAAATCCGCAATTTCTGATGATTTTTCAGACTTTTTTGAAATTACTGTATTTTCAGAACTACTTCTTGAAGGTGAGAATGTAAACTTGTGTTGCTTGGGCGGCTTAAGAGATGTGAAGAAATACTTAATTTTTGGCAACAGCCAAATGCAATTCCCAATTACTGATACAGTAAGCAATATCAAAAGTACTAAGATAATCACCACCATTATTACAGCAACTACATCAAATTGAGATTTCTTTAGAGAAATATCAACATCGACTTCGGTACTTTTGAATGAGACATTTACACAGGAAAGGAATGCATCAAAATTATGATTGTAAATATCAGAAAAGTTAGAAAAAGTTTTCATTGTACAATTACTATTATTAGAGCAGCGCATACTATTCAGAACAGGACCGCTTCCCTCTTTGAGATAACCTGGGAGAAATTTCGAGCGGTTCATAACATATCCATAATTGGTACCTACTGTTGAATGACAAATTTGTTGTGCTTCATTTTGAAGGACACCGTCTGCATGTATAGTATGCATATAACCTTCGTGTAGAATCTCTAATCTACCTTCTACTTTGTAGTTATTTCTAATTTCCTCAACTATTTTAAATCTTTTTGTAGTCGAGGGCAAAGGTTTTAAGCATCCTATGTACACGTCATAACGATGTTTGAAGCAATTATCGGAATTAATACTAGGAGAAGTGTGGCAATCCATTAACTTATTTTCGCTCCCATTACATTCCACATCATCAAATACGGCTTTAACCTCATTAATGTTGGCTGTATTTTGAATTGTATGCCATCCCCAACCCCATTTCGACTGCAACAGTTGCCTGCAGACGACTATCGTATTTTCTAAGCTCCAAGATTTCTTACTGTCACATACAGTGCCAAAAACGCCACCCTCATGGTATCTAAGCAAGCCATAAATGGATGAAGCGTTGTCGCTTGAAATATCCAACTTTATGTCTCCATTAAGAGATTCTTGTGATGGAACTATTAAAAATGCAAAAAATGAAAATGAAGCTATATTCATAGACGCTGTGCAAAGAGACTTGTACCGTGTTAAAGGAGCCAAATTATTTGAATCGTACTATTGTAAAATGATTTGTTAGCGTTCAATGCATATGAACAAATCCTCAATATAATAAATACGATATATAATATTAATAAAAATCAATGTTTGTGTAGGTATTCAACATCGGACGTACATGTATGTCTCGAATACATGAAGCGCGTTGCTGTCTCTTAGTGTACATTGTTTTATTAACAGTGATTTCAGAAGTGTTTTCTAAACTTTTTGTAATAGTTTTCTACTAGCATTTCATAGTCTAAATTATTCCACAATTTTATTGATGCGTGATGAAAAATATTAAAATTGTTTATCTAAATACAAAAATGTTGTGATCGCTCATTTAATTTAACATTGTATTTTAGGAAGAGAAGAGATGTTGGACGCGATTTGAATTAGGGTAAAATAGATAGCATATGTTGATTTTTTACTGTTTAGTATTAGAGGCTCTTGTCTGTTTTCTAAGAAGTTCATGATTAAATTAATTGATTTATCACCAAGCTTATCTTGCAAAATATCAAAATTCATGAATTTAATCTTATAATTCTAATAATGCGACAACCACTGCAGTTATTATGAAATATATTAAACTTTATTTGTTTAGTAATAGATAGAATTGCGTCTTGGGTGCCTTGGCCATTGCGAAACCCAAATTGCGATAGGATGATTTCAGATTTTAGGAATGCGCTTATTTAAATATACAATAGTTTTTCAAAGAGTTTGCTGAAAAGATGTGTAATAGAAATGGGTCTATAATTTTTTGCGTTTAAGTTGTCACCTTTTTTATAGATATAGGAGTTACATCTGATTTCTTTAGTATGTCTGGAAATTCACAATCAATAATACATTGATTAAGTGCTATTAGTAATTGTTCTACAAAAATATGAAAAAAACGTTTACTAATAAAAAATGGGAGATTATAAGAAGCGGTTGATTTGTTGGAATCAAGTTTCTTAGCAATGTTTTCTAATTCATTAATTGTAGCAAGTCTAAAGGAAAACTGTTTTGATTGTTTGAGATTCCCAGAATTTTGTTTCTTATAATGTGGGAAATTGAAATTTCCTAGTTCTTTGAATGTTGAATTTTTATTATAAAAATCTGTGCTAAGGGGATAGTGCGAATACCTAAGTACCAATTCTTAAATAAAATATTTAGGAATCCGTGTCTAAAGTCTAATGTAAAGAACATGGGTAATAATCTTTCTAGTATGTATTAAAATCTCGGGATTTTAATACATTTATTCAGGATTTAATCTAGGATTCTTTGAGGTAATTCCTAGCATTTTTCGGTTTTTAGAAGTTATTATCTACCGATAAACTAATTGTTTTTAAATACCTGAATTTACAGTAGAGCTTGAAAAATTAATATTACCAATCTGCCTACCCTAATCATTCTGAAACAAAAATAATTACAGGTATGCAGCCACAAAATGACATGTTGAAAGATTCTATAACAATAAATGCTCTGGTTAAATAATTGTAGAAGTTTCTGCAAGAAAAATTACATTAATAAATAATGAAAAACTATGGCAAGCTCTCTCATCATTAGGAATATATCATTTGAGGCTTGGCTTGTTCTCTTTAGGTATCCATTTAACAAATCAATTATAAGGAACCTGCACGGATACTTGCATTTTCTATATGTTGATTAACAAACAATTTTACAATTCTAAAACTCCCCATTTTAATGAGCTTAGACATTCCTACACTAAATAAAATATGCGGCAAGTTAAGAAATAAGTAGAACCAATTTGACAATGTATGAAGTCAAATGTTTTTTACGAAAATGCAGAATAAAACATAATAATGACCTTGATTCCTTGATTGGAAAACTTCAATTATTTAATCCAGGGATTTTAAATTACCTCGTGAGTAGGAACTGTCTTTATCATTTCTGTCTATTATGATAGTAAATGATTTCATTATCAATCTCCTTATTGATATATGTAAGGGGTATCTTGAACAGTCCATTGTGAGATTTTTTTACAAAATCTACTGATAATAAGAAATTAGTATATCCAAAATAATTATTTAGATTTATACTTTTGTTCTAATATTTACCAAAAGATGAAAAACTGGCTTCACTAATTTTCACTATCAATTTTTAATGAAATATACCCATAAATTGGTTAAAATATAATAATATAATAATTTTCCATCAATAAATATTTTTGGAAGCATACTTTAGTATAGTACTCATATATATCAGAGATATAAGTCTGATTGTTTATTTGTGAATTCGTTTTCTATTTCGTAGACAATTTTTGAACAACAAAACAACAATATGTTGTTTTTTAGGAGCTTAATTAACATGCAAGATATATTTCGACTTACTAAGTCATCGTCAGTTTTACAAATTATATATATATTTAACTACAATTGAAAACAAATTTACAACATCAGACATCCACTTCATTTATTATCAACGCTATATGGATGATATATTTGCATTAGTAAAAAATGAAGAAACATCAGAAAACATACTTACAAAATTGAATCTAATTGACAAGAATATTCAGTTTACAAAAGAGATTGAAACTAACAACAAATTTCATTTTTTGAATGTACAAATAATTAGAAAAGATAACAAATTTGAAACTGGAATCTATTATAAACCAACAGACACAGGATTATTATTGAACTACAACTCAAATACGCCTTTAAATTACAAAATATCATTAATTAAAGGTGGTATTCATCGAATATTTGACAATTGCAGCACATATAGAACAATTAACCAAGAAATAGGAAAACTTAAGATCGAATTAAAGAAGAATGAATATCCAAATAATTTCATAGATCGACATATTAAGAAATCATTAGAAGACATTTTAATTAAAAACAAAAGATCAAAAAACAATCAAACTAATTATGAACATTGTTTTAAGATCGAATATAGAGGACTTCATACCGAAAACATGATCAAAGAACTCAAAAAAATATCAATAATTAAAGAAAATGTTAGATTTATATATAGCAATCATAAGCTAAGAACAAAATTTCAATTAAAATCTACAACTGAAGAAACCAATAAATCAAATATAATTTATCAAATCAAATGCACCTGTGGTGAAGATTATATTGGTTTTTCTAGTAGACAACTATCAAGAAGAATTAAAGAACATGAGACCAGTTCTAATATATCTAATCATCTAAATAAATGCGGACTAAATTTTGAAACAAAAATATTACATCAGACGTCAAGATCAAGTAATTTAAAGATTATTGAGAGTATTTTTATAAAATCCTTGCAACCAAGTTTAAACACAAAAGACGACTATATTTATAAATTAAATTTGCCACTTTTTAAAATTTAAGAAATTATAATTATTATTGTAAAATCTAGTAAATTTAGAGGGAATAATTTGTAAAACTGACGATGACTTGGTAAGTCGAAATATGTCTTGCATGTTCTTATTAAAGTAAAACAACAATAATTAAATGCTTAGTAGTTTAAACAGTGTGTAGTTTGAATAGTTTTCGTTTTGCAGCAAACGAATTTAGGAATTTACTGCATTATATCTATTTAATCACGCGTGTATCCAGCTTTCACTCAAACTGAGGCTCGCTTACATATCTATGAAATTGACTTACATCTCAGAAAAGTAGGAAAAATAAAAAAAATATTCATGAAAATAATACATTTTGCTAAAAGTTGTCGTAGCTGTTTCTGATCAAAGTGCTTCAATACAACATTTGAATTTAGCGTTTTCAGTCTTCATAGTGAACTGATTTTAGAATCACACCAGCAATGACTCTATTTTCCCATGGTTGTTCTTAATGAAGATCTACTCTTTGCAGAGCTGAAAACGTCCCTCAGCTTTACAGCTTGTAATGGGAATGGTGCTTACAATTTTCTGGAGGCGGGGCAAATATAGTTTTTACCAGTGTGATATTTTACAAACCTGTTCTTGTTTTAAAAAATTTTTTAATTCAAAACACATTTAAAATTTTACACCACACACAGTAGCAAGCCTGGTCTTAGACCTCCCCATTAGCTGAAAATGAGGTATGTAATAAGAATTAGAGACTTTCTTAAATTATTAATATTAATTAAAAAATGGTTAATCACTTCAAATTTTTTCAAAATTAAAAAAACAACAAAATTTACAACATCTGGGATTTCAATAGAACAGAGTATTAACATTTATGAATATATTTGTAAATATACATACAAATAAGCACCAACAATATGTAAAATCTGCGGAACTCTGGATTTGCAGACTCTTCATTGTACATATCACCAGAATCCTGGGTAGCCTATTTAAATGTGCAGTATTTATCTGTATATTTTAGGAATATTTTATGTATAATTCTATATTTATGCATAATAAATATGCATGCATAGAATGAAATTGAAATTGCTTTCAAAGTTTTTTCTATCTAGGATCAAATATTGACTTCCCAAACTAACATAACTGTGATTCTACTATATTTTCATAAAACATCTTCATATTCTACCTGATGTATACTATGTACATGCAAGCATAGCAAAAAATGCTTAATAAACACATTGGACTATTCAACTGAAAAATCTGGAAGAGCCTTTAAAATTTATGACATCTAATTGTTGCCATTTGGCAACACTATGCAGCTTAGGGTTAAATAAATTATATATAAGAACAAAATTCAAATGCTTAAAATTTTTATGATTGTAAATTACATGCATTTATATCACACATCAGTGCTGAGAGTTTTTCTTTGGTACTGTTCTGCAAAGTTATTTTTTGCTACAAGATATCAAATCAGACAATTAAAATTTATCTAAATATAACAAACTCCAATATATCAGGCTTGCCACTGTGTGGGTTTTTTACACAACAACCAACACAATGCAACAGCAGAGGACTGTTGTGACCCACAACGGTCACAACAACACACAATGGCAAGCCTGCTATATATTCTTGCTGAATTTTAACATATTTTATATTATTATTTGATGCATTTTGTAGAAATATTGAATTATAATTCTGGTAAATACCTAATTTATTTTCAAATTTCAAGCAATCTTTGCATGTCAGAATTTGATAAAAATATAAAAAAATATTTCGATCTACAAAATATATACAAGGTAGGGCCTATAGGAGTTAAAGCATTGTATTCCACTACAGACCTTTTGCACAATTCTTAATGATTTCATTTTGCTTAATTATGATTGGTAAGCATATCTGCATCTTCTGCTACTGTCCACAAGTGTCTGTTTAGTTTTCTAATTGCAATGCTGACGATTTCTGAATCAGGTGCCTTTAAAATGAAGCGTATATTAAATGATTTTCCTGAAGTATATATAAAGCACATATAAATCATTTATAAAGCAAATGATAGTGCAAGACTGTGAAAGTCGATATATTAAATAAAACACAAATGTATACTTGTAATGTTTACTCATTTTGATAACATTAGGTAGAAACATGAATTATTTGAAACTATATGCCTAAGTTAAAAAATAGGAATGTAAATACATTGTGGGTTAAAGATTTAGCTAAAATGCAAGTGTAAGGCAACAAAAAAAATATTAGAATATATAAGCCAAATTGCTAAGAATTTTGTGAAAATTATGAATTAATAATTTATTGCTCAATATAATGAAAAAAATACCTATAAATTTGCTTAACCATGGTATAAACTCTACTATGACTTGAAAATTTAAAGCAATTTGGTTTATAATATCATCCAAACATCAAATGTTAGATTGAATATTGCTTAAAAATACAAATTTTTATAAGTATTACAAGTTAGTACAAATGTGATGAAAGTGAAAACATTAAATTCAAGGATCCAATGCATACCAATGTTTGTATGTGTTGATGTATTTGAAAACTAAGCTGTTAAAAATGCTATGTCACCAATTATTGATTGAAAATAGGAAACTTCATAAGTGTTCAGTGAATAAATTCCCCCAAGCATTGCCATGCAAATCAGAGTGTTGAATAAAAACCAAAATTTTAATTCATATTCAGTAAAAATACACCAATTAGTATACCTATATGATAAAAGCACTGTGAAATCAAAGCTAAATGTAAACACAGCTAGATTGACTGAGGTTGCACTTCATTTTACCAGAATAATGACGATTTTGATCTGTTCTTTAACATGTTAAGAAATAAATAGGCTTTCTAATACAAAACCACGTCATCTATCATATAACATCTAATTTAAAACAAATAGCTGAAACATAACTGTTTTCAATAGATATAATTCATGAAATAGACCAAAGAACTTTAAAAATACAATATTATTTCATTATTTATTTGCTGGATATTTTTTCATGAATTTCTTTTTGTTTTTAGCTAATTCAAAGCTCCATTTTCCTCATTGGTCCATGTTGTTTTAAAATTATAATCTCTATGGAAACTAGCACATTGTGTTTTAACCAAAATAAATTCACATAGTACTTACTTAATGTAGTAGAAGTTTTATTTGATATGATATTAGAAATAATTAAACAAAGTTAGTATACTAATCATTTATTAAAGGTATAACAAAATTTATGCCTTTGAATAAATTCAACAATCACTAACCAATCTTGGTAAAAATTGAATAATGTTTCTGTTTTGCTTAGGAATTTCTGCTTCTTTCCCTTATAAATTATCTCATGTTGTAAAAAATTAAAGAAGTGATACTAGATTAAAGCAATTTATGCATCTCCACCCACATTGTTCATTGGAATATTTTTATGCTTTTTTTAAATTCAGTTGTTTTAGGGTGTTGATAATAGATTAACCAGATAAATTCTTTTTGTTTTACCATCAACTGAACTAACAATGATGCTAGCTTTATACAATTATTCATTCTCCTATCATTTATACATTTATCAGTTTTTGAAAACCCCTCATTTGTTGAAATTTATTCACTTAATATTCATGTAGAAATCATTTTTCACAACAATTGTGATGATAGTGGTTTTTGAACGTTTGTTCATTAAATATGTAAAATCATCCAATAGATGTAATTATTCTTAATTATAATTGGGCAGCATATATAAATCATGTGCTAAAATTCATTAATGTCTGTTTAGTTTTCTAATTGCAATGCTGAAGACTGCTGAATCTGATGCCTCCAAAGTGCAGCGTATATGAAATGTTTATCCTGAAGAATTTACAAAACACCTAGAAATGATTTGTTTTGCAAACTATGTTGCATGACTGTTAAAGTTGAAAAATGACATTTCATAGAAAGTCATCACAAATCTAACAAGCATGAGTTGAAATTAATTGCAAAGCCATCAATATTGTTGCAAAATTCCATTATTCGAAACAAGCATGACATGACCAAATTTGATGCTAAATCCTTTTTCTACGCCAATATTCTGTTGAAGAAATTGCGTCATCCTGTGATGAAAAGGTTGTTTACTGAAATTGGTTGTTCCATTCCTAGTGAATCATCTTGTAGAGAAAAGGTTAATGCTCTTGTAATGACGGAATTTTTTTGATTACAAAATCTGCTGCAAGATAAGAAAATATTTCTTATAGTCAATGAATCCGAAGTCAACGGCAGTACATATTTTCATATACTGGCAGGCATCTTGGATGTACCCGAGAAAACGTACATGGTCAGCTGCATTCATCTTACGGGACCCCCAAATCAACGAACTGTCATTCATTATGTCAACAATTGCTTGAAAGAGTTCAATGTTAAGCACAATAAGTTCTGGTTGTTGCTTACTGATACTGCTTCATACATGAATGCCTCTGGAAGAATTCTGAAGGAGATGTTTACTAAATTACATCACTTTAATTGCATTGCACATCTGATGCATAACTGTGCTCAGCACATCAAGGCACACTATGCTTCCATCAACACTTTAATTGCAAGTATCAAAGCAGCAACAGTTCAGAACAAGACCCGCAAAAATTTGTTTTTTGAAATTGTATTCCCACCTGAACTGATCCTTACAAGATGGGGAAATTGGCTCAACGCCACCAACTATTATGCTGAAAAACTTCCAGATGTGCACCGGATTGTAGGAACTTTTGCGATGATAGACTGATTGTCGAAAAGGCCAAACGCATTGTTCTCAATGAGGAAGTTCCTGGGCAGCTACCTGAAATTATCCACTGCTATTCCAGCATAAAGCACATTATTGGCAAGTCTGAATCAGCATCCTACACAATTACTGAGGGAGTAGAGAATATCCAAGCAGTTGATTTTGGCAACAAACATTGTATGATTAAGCAATATATTGCAAATCAGCTTAAGAATAACAATATTATATCTATTGCAAACTATGAAAACAAAGATATTGCACCTACTATGCTTTACAAACTTCAAAGATGTCAACATACATCAGCTGCTGGTGAAAGAAGTTGTTCAATGTTGAAGAAACTTTTACTGAAAGACAGAAACTTTCTTCTGGGTAATGTATCTAAATACATGATTTTTCACTATAATCATACTCAATAAATTCTTTTGTTGTTTTTCATTAAAAGTGTACCTCGATCACACATAGTATGCTACCAAATTAACATGTTTACCATAGGTTAAAATAAAGTTAAAATTTCCTAAGTGTTAGGTTAAAATTTTAAAGTTTAAAATTTGGTCACCTTACTCATCACAAAGTGTAGTGAATAATGCTTGGCGTGGCTAGGCGGAAGTGGTTGATACTTTGCATGGTATAAAGGAATTTATCGAATTTGTGACTAATCAACTTTGTGGCTCAAAGATTAAAAAAAGCAAGATGAGTAGTATGAATTGCACGAAGTGATGTGGATATTTTTTACCTTTGACCCTGGCGGGCATGTCTGGCGTGGCTATGATGTAATTGTGTACTTTGGCCATCTGTGTATCTCTGACGTCACTGGAACATATTCTCTTTTGTTATAATATTTGTTGGTAAATACATTTGTTTGTAGTCTATTGTATAAAATGTAACCAATTTTTTTATAATTATACTTTTTTGGAATTACATAATTAATAAGTCGAAAATCCTATGAGATTAGAATTGTTTGCAGTCTATTGTTTAAAATGTAACCAATTTGTTTACTTGCATATTTACGTGGCCAAAATTTAGTTTACATATTTGTTTTTTTATTAACATGCATGACATTGGAAATATCACATTAATTTAGTTTACATACTTATTTTACATACTTGTTTTTTTATTAACATACATGACATTGGAAATACCACATTAATTTAGTTTACATTGTTTAGTTTACATACTTGTTTTTTTATTAACATACATGACATTGGAAATATCACATTAAATTAGTTTACATATTTATTTTACATACTTGTTTTTTTATTAACATACATGACATTGGAAATACCACATTAATTTAGTTTACATACTAATTTTACATACTTGTTTTTTATTAACAAACATGACATTGGAAATATCACATTAATTTAGTTTACATTGTTTAGTTTACATACTTGTTTTTTTATTAACATACATGACATTGGAAATACCACATTAATTTAGTTTACATGTTTACTTTACATAATTGTTTTATTTGGTCAAAATTTAATAACAAATGTTTGAATAAGAGAGATAATGATGCTCATCAGAAGCGTAATGGCTTATTTCACTAATAAAGCAAAAT
Organism: Hofstenia miamia; assembly: GCA_900660155.1. NCBI lineage: Eukaryota > Metazoa > Xenacoelomorpha > Acoela > Hofsteniidae > Hofstenia > Hofstenia miamia. The sequence goes on from CABFPE010000256.1 coordinate 315,538, forward strand.
AATTTTTTGGAAAATCCAAAAACTAGTTTATGCAAAAACTCGCAATTTCTAATATTTAATAAACGTACGTGGTAAAAACCACATGTGTGTTTAAGACAAGACAAAAATGTAATCATAAAACTGCTATTGTTTTAAAAACAATACAAATAAAATTCATGGAAAAATTGTAATGTTCAAAAATAATAAATGAATGTTGAAACGCATTGCAAATAAATGAGGAAAAAGAAGTGATGATACACGTCAGTTTATAAACAGAATACAGCAACTATTTCGCGATTTCTGAACCCTTATAAACATTTCAATGACATGTTGCTCTATCTTTATAAAATGATTTCTGTTTATACCCTTTATGATTGCAAATGTTCGTACAGTCACTAGTTTTGATTCCTGATATATAAATATTAATACAGTTAATCATTATGTCCCTGTTATTATCATTATTGCAATGCATTCTGTGTACTTCTAAAGCATACATGTAAACTAAAATATATTTGTGATAGTCATATGCATACATGCACAATATCGTCACTTTTATTATTCGACTTGAAAACTGAAAAAACGTGTAACCAATTGCAATTCATGTATGAATTTTAGCCTGTATTTTGGCCGTGAAACAAAATCTTTGGGCACAGTCGGCCGTTAGCCGTGGCTACGGCCGGCTAACTGCTAAGCCGTGGCCACTGCCATGGCCGCAGAACACTAAATCTCACAGAGACCAAAATTATTCTGCTTTAGTTGTTAAAACGCTTTGTGGAATTTTATTTGAGTTTAATAGACTGAATTTCTGCGCAGTGTTTAACTAAATAGACTACATGCCCATGCTCTTCGATAAATGCATAGATTCAATTGCAATTGATAAAACCCTCGCGTTTTCATTGTTATTGTTATGATATGAACTAAACAGCATACTGATTTACTTCCCAAATCAACATTATAACACGTTGCTTTGCTAGTAGCAGCTGAATTTGGGAGGATCCTAAAATGAGAACTATATTACCAACATTTCAGATACTATTGAAGCGATATCTTGTTATTCCGGTCAGCAGTGTGGAAGTTAAACATTCATTTTCTGCATTAAAACAAACTAAGACTTGGCTACGAAACACAATGAGTTAAACCCGACTCAGCAACCTTGCCTCAGCTAACATTGAACAAAGATGATTGGACACAATCACCAGTCAACACATTTTATGAATTTTCTAAAAAAAAATTGCATTGTTTGTTAATTGTAAATAATGATTTCCTTTGTTTACAATTTCACAATTAGAAATGGCATTGCATGTGTTTATATACGTTTTTTAAATTGAAAACAATACAGTGTATATGAGTAGTAATACCCGAGGCAATTTTGTTGATATTTTTTACCTTTGACCCTGGCGGGCATGGATATGATGTAATTGTATACTTTGGCCGTATGTGTATCTCTAACGTCATTGGAACATATTCTCTTTTGTTATAATATTTGTTGGCAAACACATTTGTTTGTAGTCTATTGTTTAAATATAACCAACTTTTTGAGAGGGTGAGAAATTTTCAAAAAATCCCATGAGATTAGATTTGTTTGCAGTCTATTGTTTAAAATGTAACTAATTTGTTTACTTGCTTATTTACGTGGCCTAATTTAGTTTACATACTTGTTTTTTATTAACAAACATGACATTGGAAATATCACATTAATTTAGTTTACATACTAATTTTACATACTTGTTTTTTATTAACAAACATGACATTGGAAATATCACATTAATTTAGTTTACAT